>JABUQX010092757.1:0-15000 GCA_015478945.1 Trachelipus rathkii
TTATTTTTAATTCTGAAATTACTTTTGTTTTCTTTTTTATGACTTTAAAAGTTAGGTGTATTTGGATCTTTTTTACTCCGGTCCGTTTTGATAGTATTTGGAAATATTTAAATTGCTAAATATTCTGCTGACATAGTAATGTCATAACTTTCTTTATACGTTAATTTTGTTAATTTTTATTAATATCTATTGTAATGATTATATTTTAGATTGCTTAGTCAGTTTTAATGTATTTTCCTGACATCAATATTTATGCACATTGAAAGCCTTTATACACTTTATCTATTCCTCAAATATTATTTTCCAGCACTTGATCTTTTATGACTATTGTTATTATCAGCAAGCTGAAAGATCTGTAGCAAATTAATTGCTAACTTACTGTAGCTTAAAAAATTGGTTTCTATTTTAAAAACTTTGTTAATGGCTTTAGCTGATTGCTCTTTTATGTCATCATACTGCTGCTTTTCCTCTCTTCTATTTCACATTTGTTGCCCTAAATTCTATCTTCGCCTGATTTCATTTGGCTTTGATGGCCTCAGTAAATCAAGGAAAGTAGCATTCAACTAATTTAAATGGTTAATCATTTAAAGTTCTGCAGGTTGCACCCTCTCGATTAATTGGATCATAGTTTTTATTTCGCATGATATTTTGAAATTTTTACGTAAATTTTTGGTGTTTAATCTTTCCTTATTACTTATTTATGGTCGTTTTTCATTTTGGGTATTTATTATGATTATGTTTGCTGGTTTAGCTGAGGGTATGTACGATTTTCTATTTATATACATCTATTCTTTGCTTGACATGTAGTTCCTTTTTTTCAATATCTTTTAAGTAGTTAATTTTTATATTTTTTTTTTTATCCAGGAAGGTTTATTGCGCTTGTCGTGGTTCTTTTATGATCTTACTACGTTGTCGTTTGCTTTTTTCAGTATTGATGGACCTATGCAGAGTGTTGTGTTTGTAGCAATTTTTATTGGTAACGCAACATATTAGTGACGGTTCGAGCAATTCCCCACCTACGGACAGTTCGACGAGATTATATATAATAGTATATTGAGATTATTGTGAGAGTATTTTTTTTATTATATATATAATATACTTATATATATATATTAATATTTTCCAATAACATAAATTTTCTTCTTTGTAGCTTATTAATTCTTATATTTTATTATTTCAATCAAAATATTTTAAGAAGACAACCTATCCATCTAAAGTTTTTATATTTAATGTATGAATTTTCTTTATATTTTTATATATATTATTTTATATCATAACATTATATTTCATATATATATATATATTAATATATTATAATATATATATATATAATATACTTACTATATAATATATTATATATACTATATATTATAAATATTTATATTTATTATATATACTATATAATATATATATATATATCTTTTATATATATATATATAATATATATATATATATTATAATATATATATATATATATATATATATATTATATACTATAAATATATATATATATATATATTATCTTTTATATCTATTATTTATATTATATTTATTTAATTTTATTATTATTATATAATTTTTTTTATTCTATTTATATATATATATATATTATATTGAGTAAATACACAAAAAGGGTTATACAAAAATGCAGTTACCTGAACAAAAATGATGGCGCAGCAATAATATTGATGAAATGAGTTTATAATAGTGAGAGATAAAGTTAGAAAATTTGGTATTTTAATATGTTAATATGTTAGTTATTTTTTCTTTCTTAAAAATAAATAGGTACAATTAACCAGACAGCAATACACTCTTAATAAGGTTTAATAATACTTCATCAATATTATTTTCCAACCAACAGCCAAGTATATCTGTCCCTCTCCGAAGTTATACATCAACAAAAGAATAGTGCTTGTGACAACAACTTATTTTCCCATAAGTTTTCTCTCCCTCTATTTACAAATATATTCTAGTTCCATAGGTTCTTATAGATTTATTAATTTATTATAACATTTAATCAAGTGTCTGTAAAAAAGAAATACAGATTTACTTCAATCATTTTAACTGCCTAAAACCCCACTTATCAGGGCTTAATTACTAACCTTATCAGTTGTACCCCCTCCTTATTATTGACTTACGGTATTTGTCTGTTCCCTCATATCCCTAAGAAAAACAATCACCCCTTTTTTTCTCTCCTCTCTCTCTCCTTTTACTCTTTGTCCCCTCCTTCCATATAATGTTTAATGTTTTTTCCATTTACTCTCTCTTTTGTTAACACATCTGCTACTTGTTTCTCTGTAGGTATCCATTCGATCTCTTTTACTTCTCCTTTTTCTAGTCTTTCTTTTATAACAACCTACATATTCTTCCATTATCCTTTTTTATTCTAATCACCAGAATGTAGACCCTAAAGCATTTCACCAGTGTCCTTACTGTTTCCACTTTCAACTCTTATCTCTCTATCACTTCATTTGCTAACTCTGTCCATAATTCTCTCAAATACATTCCAGTATCAATCCCCTCATTCAAGGCCAAGGTCTCTGCTTCTATTGTTGACCTTGCTATCCTTTTTGCAACTCCAGATTTCCAAAACAACGGACATTTATTACCCAATTCATCTTTTATTCCAATCAAATAACCAATCTGTGATTTCATACCTTCTACATTACCAAACGATGCATCTGTAAATATCTCGAACTCTAACTTTCTTCCCTTCAGTTTGTCCATCCGTATATTCATTTCTTTCTTTCTCACCCTTTCTATAACTCTATCGATCTCTTTCATTTCTTTCCCAGTTGCCTGTTTATTGTGTTTACTTAATATACTTACATCAAAAGATATGTCTGGTCTAGTGTGTTGCCCTACCCAATTAAGCTTACCTATATGAGACCTGAACCTTGTCATCTCATTATTTCCTAACACTCTATCATTCTTAATCTTCCCGTATATCTCCATGTCCTTTTTTATGTCTTTGATGTAATTATTCTGACTAAGAACAATACACCCCTCCCGTTCTTCTATCTCTACCCCTATGTATTTAAAACATCCCTCCTCTTCATTACCGATTTTTAAATGTCTCTTTAAGTTCCCTATCACTTCTCTTTCAAATTCCTTTGTTCCCCCGTATAGTAAGTCGTCTACGTGTGAACACATAACACCTATTAATTGATTCTTCCTTCTCCATCTATATATGGTAGGATTAAGAAAACTCTTTTTTCCCCCCGTCTCCTGTATCACCTTCACCAACTTCTCATACCAAATTCTTGCTGCATCTTTTAACCCGTAAGCCCCCTTATTAAGTCTCCACACGCTCCCGCTCTGTGCCTCCTTTGGTGGTTTGATGTATACTTCTCTTTGCAATTCATCTCCTTGGAGATATGCGGTTTTAATGTCCATACTTTTGCATGACCATCCATAACGCCCCATAATTGCAATACATAGTTTGAGAGTTTCAGTAGCACATGTCGGGGCATCAGTGACTAAATCCTTCCCTTTTTCTTCAAAGCCTCTCACTACCAATCTAGCCTTCCAACCGTGCCTTCCTTCAATGTCCTTTTCTGTCATGACCCATCTCGTATTCATAACTTTCTTTCCTTTCCATTCCGCCCAATGTGCTTCTTTATATACATTGTTTTCTTTCCAACTCTCTAATTCCCGTCTTTTTGCCTCCTGTTGTTGTTCCATTTCCACTTTTTCCATTGTATTTTCGAAATAAAAACTCTCTTCTTCAGTTTCTTCAGTTTCTGTCTGATCCTCCTCTCTCACGCTTTCTTCCCCTTCATTTTCGCTAATTTCTTCGACTTCAGTTTGTTTCTCCGGTTTTTGGGATTCCTCAGAATCATTTGGTAGATCCATTATTCCGGGATAATATCTTAAATCCACCCACTCCCTCTCTCCTGTTTCTATATCGATTATGTTGTAGCTTTGACTATATTTTTTACTGCTTTTCTTCGCTGCCCTTCCTAATATCTCAATCTGCCTTCCTTCCTCATCCTCATTCCATATCATATACCTTTCCCCTCTCTTTAAAGCCTCTTTATTGATTTTTCTTTCATCTCTTTTCTCTTTTATTTCCTGTTTTTTCTTTTGAACGTCCCCGTATATACTATTCTCTCCTTCACTATCTGAATCACTTTCATATATTTGCTCTCTCTTCCTTACCTTACCTCTTTCCTCCTTCTCCAGTACTTCCTCTTTATCCTCACGAGATTCGATTTTATTTTTATTAGTAATTTCGGCTTGTATTCTTGTTATATGAACTCTGTTTACCCAACGCACTGAGCTTCCATGTTTTACTATTACCACTTTCCCGTCTCTCCCTATCACCTTCGCTGGTCCTCTCCATTTCTTTTCATTTTCCCTCTTATAGTATACTTCTTCTCCTATCTGAGCTTCTTCTAATTTATGTTCCCTGACGTTTTCTAACATGGCTCTTCTTATTCTATCCTCTGATTCTCTTTTTATATGTATTTCTCTAGCTAGATGTAATCCAGTCAGTGTGTCTCTTATGAGATCACCTTCAGTTCCTTTCTCCAACATACTAATTTTACTCTTCCCTTCCTCAATTGTTGGTACACCTAAATTTCTACCGAATACCAGTTGATTAGGAGCATAACCACCCTTCATTGATAGGCTATTCCTGGCAGCAATAGTCCACTTGAGGCATATTTCTAAATTGGTTACCTCCTCTTCCAACTTTCTCATATTCTCCTTCACAAGTCCTATTAGATTCTCACATATCCCGTTACTCCATGGACTCTCCGCTGCCGTACATCTCATTTTTATACCGAAGTTTTCGCTTAAATTTCTCATCTCTTTATTATTGAATTCTAATCCGTTATCAGAAAATAAACATTCTGGTGCCCCAAAGACACTAATCCACTTATCTAATACTTTCTCTGATATTACTTCTCCTTTCTTATTTCTTATCCATGTTCCCTGACAAAACCTTGTTGCGACATCTACCAACAACAGAAACAATTTTCCTTTATATTCCCCTAAATCCATTGCTACCACTTCATTAAATGTTTGGCTTTGAGGGAAGCCAACTACTGGTCTGGCTGGTGTCCTTTTATACCTTAAGCAAACCTTACAGGTGTTACATATTTCTTTTAACTCCTCCTCTATCTCCTTCATTATTTCTACACTCACACCCTCCTCGTTATGATATGCTGTGTTTATCATTTTCATAATTTTTTCCCAATTCCCATGACCGAATTGTAGATGTAACTTCAATAATTTCATTCTTCTCCCCTTTGATTCTAATAACCAATCCTTTTTATACCTACCATACCACATCCCATTCTGATTACTCTCTAAACTGGTGTCAATTATCCCTACTCTAATATGTCTTACGGTTTTATAGTGTAAAGTTGTGTTACCTAAATCCCCAAAAATAACTTTTTTCTCACTTAAATCTATCCGAACTTTCATTTTTTCCATAGTCTGTCTCCCTATTAACCATGGAATTTCCCCCTTCACAACTTCTGTCCTAATCCAAAATTTAATTCCCCCTACTCTACATGGTATCTTAACGGCTTTGAAGGCCTCATACTTACTTTCCCCAAATACATACTGCCCTGTTATGTGTTCTTGTTCTTCATTCATTCTCTTAATGTCATCCCTACTTATATTCACTAATACCTTTCCTAGTCACTTCTCCCCACAAATGGTTGCTACGCAACCCGTATCTAGAATCCCTTCAATATTTTCAGACCAATCATTCTCTTCTTCTTTTATATCCTCCCAATACACTCTCTCTCTTCCATCCTCCTTTTTCTCTCTTTCACTCTCGTTCCCAGCCCGCTCTTTTTTGTTTGGACAATTATATGCATAGTGGTATTCGGATTTACAAATCAAACACTGTGTTACTCTTCCCCACCTGATTGGGTTCTTCCTTTGTGCTTGTTCTCTTCTGTTGTATGTAGTGTGTGTTGTGTGTGTAGTCCCCCTAGCAACTCCCCAGTTTCTCACTCCTCTTTCTTCCCAATTATGTCCTTGTCCAGGTGAACTTCTTTCTTCCTTTCTTTTATGCCATTCACCCTCTTCTCTCTCAGCAAATATTCTCTGTAACGATTCTTTCATATTTACGAAAGTTATACTCTCACTTCCCACTGAGGCTAACACTAACTGTTTCTTTGTTTCTTCCAAACCAGATCTATCCAGTAATAGATAACCTTTCATTTCCTCTCCTACAGTCACTCCAGCCTTCTCACAATCCTCATAAATTCCCTTAAACCTCTGGATGTATGCTCGCATATTCTCTTCTTTCTTCCTTTGAATGTTAAACAAAAATCTCAATCTATTGAACCTATCACTCACCAAATTTCTCCCATATACTCCCTTCAGTGATTCCACAATCAAACCTACGCCCCCTTTCTCTTTCAGTTTTTCATCTGGTATTCCTCTGATTACCTTAAAGGCATCTCCTCTCAAACTTAACTTTACTTCTATTCCTGGGAACCTCGCAATTCCATCTACATATGTTTCCCACGCTCTTACTCTATCCAACCACACCTCGAACTCCTCATCATCCTCACCCCCGAATCTTGGACAGCTACTATACTTATTCTGCTGTATCATCTCTTTCTCCCTCGTTTTTCTATCATCATCTGAACCTCCCATCTTGATATATCTATAAATAATTTCCCGTTAAACAAGTTGTTATAATAAACTGAGTAAATACAAAAAAAAGGTTATACCAAAATGCAGTTACCTGAACAAAAATGATGGCGCAGCAATAATATTGATGAAATGAGTTTATAATAGTGAGAGATAAAGTTAGAAAATTTGGTATGTTAATATGTTAGTTATTTTTTCTTTCTTAAAAATAAATAGGTATTACAAAAACAATTAACCAGACAGCAATACACTCTTAATAAGGTTTAATAATACTTCATCAATATTATTTTCCAACCAACAGCCAAGTATATCTGTCCCTCTCCGAAGTTATACATCAACAAAAGAATAGTGCTTGTGACAACAACTTATTTCCCATAAGTTTTCTTTCCTTCTATTTACAAATATATTCTAGTTCCATAGGTTCTTATAGATTTATTAATTTATTATAACATTTAATCAAGTGTCTGTAAAAAAGAAATACAGATTTACTTCAATCATTTTAACTGCCTAAAACCCCACTTATCAGGGCTTAATTACTAACCTTATCAGTTTACCCGTACCCCTCGTGGCGCAGGAGCTTGAGTCACCGCCTCTCATAGGAGAGGACGCTGGTTCAAATCCTCCGCGTAGCAGTTGGGTTTTATCTACCTGGGGGCAAGAATTAAAACTTGACTGCGAACACGTTGGTGGCGCTGGTTTGGGATAGCCGGCCTTAAAGTTCGATTCCCTGGGTCCCCCGTGTTTCCCCCCTGCATTAGGGGAATAAAGCAAGTTAAAGGTAGTTTTTTATCAGTTGTACCCCTCCTTATTATTGACTTACGGTATTTGTCTGTTCCTTCATATCTAGAAAAAAAAAAAAATATATATATATATTATTATATATATATATATATATATATTATATATATATATATATATTATATATATATATATATATATATATATATATATAATATATATTATATATATATATATATTAGTGATTGGACGCGGATGTCAAAATTTGACTGTTTGCGGGTGCGGATCTTAAAGAGGATGAGGATGCGGATGCGGATGCGAATCTTAAAGTAGATGAGGATGCGGATCGGTATGCGGATGTTTACTCTTTGAGTTTTGAATTAAATTATATATATATATTATATATATAATAATATATATATATATATATATATATATATTATATATATATATATATATATATATATATAATAATAATATATTAGTATATATATATATATTATTTACAGCTGTCAACACACCAACTCACGGGCAGAGCCCTATTCAGTGAGGGGGTTGTTGCACGCCAAAATTTCACCCGCTCGCAGATATCTCAGTTGAGATCAGACGCTGGCTAAAAAAGTGGAGGGAGATTAAAATTCACAGGAACACAGAAGATGAAAAGAGAAATTCCCACAAAAACAGAGGTGGCAGGAAAGAAGGAAGCACCGCAGCGAACTAGCCTAGCCTAGTGTTACCAATATCTACACAAAACTCGTTTACAGACACAGCACCCCTTGTGCTACGTAAAGGTGGTGGTACGCGAGTGGTAAGTTCCCTCGAACACCTACCGCTGCGGTACCTATAGAAAAGAGATAAAGTACCTAACATTCGTGCCGCAAAGATAGCGGGTCAAGTGAACTGGAAAGTACAGAACAATTCATATGTATTTGCCTTTGACTCGAACCTATCCAAAAGCCGGGTGAAACCAGAGATCCCCAGATATGAAAAGAGTACTCCATACAAGGGCGGATGAGACCCTTGTATAGCTGGAGTAACTGAGAAGAGGAAAAAAAGTCTCGCAGTCTAAACAGAACTCCCAGTCTCTTTGAGGCCGCCCTAGCAACGTTGTGATGTGAGGTTTCCAAGATATTTTTTTGTTTTGTTAAGGCCAAGGATGTTTTATATTGTCAACAGGAGAGACGAGAAAACCGTCGAAGATAGAGGAAAGTTAGAAGGTGTTTTAAATAGGAGAAAGGAAGATTTGTAGAAGTTGAGTTTTTAAAGAATTGAATTTCACAAGGTTGGACGCCCATCGAAATTCTAATCCAGATCAGCGGAGAATTTGAATGGAAAGGTTAAGACGGAGGCAATTCTAGAAGTAAAAAGAGGAGGCAGAATTGAAATGAGTTGAAGAGTGAAGGGTGGGCATCGGCATATGAGTGGATAGAGTTTGATGATGGAGATGAAAAGGTGGTTGAAGAAAGAAGGATAATGATGGAGATAGGAACAAAACACTGATGAAACACCATTATTGACAGAAAAAGGAAGAAGTCGCTCCTCAAACCACAGCGATATTGGCGGCTTGAAGAAAGCTAGACAAAAGTAATGCAAAGAGAAGGAGGAAACCCAAAAGGAGGGGAGCTTGGAGATCATGAACTCGTGCCATGCCCAGTCAATGCTTGGAATATGTCAAGGTGCCACCCACGCAAGGTCTCCCCGTAGTTCCTAAGAGCGGAAAAACCATAATCGTTAAATAGGAAATGTATATCGCAGTAGACTTAACGCAGAAAGCGTACTGGCGACGGAAGAAGAGAATGAGATTCCAAGATGGTCTAAGAAGTGAGAGTTAAGAAGGAGTTTCAAAGATCTTAAGATAGAATACAAGTGAAGAGCTATAGGGCGATAGTTTAAAGGGATCAGAGCGGCTTCCTTTTTCGGAATAGGTTGACATGTGCCTAGCTTCCAACACTGAGGAAAGTATTAGTATTGAGACAGAAATATAGTTGAACGAGAGGCGGGGTCAGCACGTAAGCACATTCCCACAAAAAATCAGGGAGGAATGCCATCCGGGTCAACCGCCTTCCTAACGTTTCATAGATCTCAAGGAAGCCCATGCACCCATCAAATGTAATCTCAGGCAAAGACAAAGGACAACCTGACGAGAAGAAGGGGGAGGAAGGAGGAATGCCAAGAATCGTCCAGGGTTTGGAGTTAGAAAAGAAAATCGGAAGGCCGAAGAGATTGGGAATTTTCAGTTGGAAGTTAGCAACAGAGCTATCAGATCGAATAAGAGGAGAAGGATGATTAACAGAAGTTGTTAGAAATGGTTTTTTGGCAAGAGGCCCAGAAAGATTGTCAGCAGGAGAACCAAAGAAGGTTAGAGCGAACTTTAAAATTTGATGAAGCCCGCTTTGCCCCGTCCGAGATATCCTGCAAACGATTTATGTATATAAAATAATATATTAATATATATTTTATATATTATATATATTATATTCTATTATATATATATATATTTATATATTATTATATATAAATATATATATATATATATATATATATATATATATATATTTTACAGAAGATAAACACCACCGCTCACGGGCAGAGCCCTAATCTAGGAGGGGGTGTACTCAATTTACGTCCGAGCAGGACGGAGCCAAGCCCAAGGAGAGAATAGCTCACATTCTCCCACACGACCAGTTGCGAACCTGGGACCCTCGCTTTGTTTGGCGAGTGCTCTCCCACTGAGCTACCGGGTGGCTTTTATTAAAATAAATATAAAATAAAAAAAAAAAAATATATACATATATATAAATACATACATAAATACACAAGCATATACATGAAATATTATTATTATCACTATTATTAATATTATTAAAAACTAAACACTATATTTTAAACACAAATTCAATATATTTCACTATCAATCACTACTAATCACTGTATTTTAATATTGTTATTATTATTACTATTAATATGATACTATGTTTTAACACTAATATTAATATGTTCTACACTATATTTCACTACTATGCACCACTACTCACTATATTAAATATTATTATTATCACTTTCACTACTGTCACTATTATTTTATGACCAGCATTCACGAAAAATTAATGAAAGGGTGGGTTTTAAGACCCATACTTCCAGAGGAAGAGAAGTTGGTAAATTTTCTTCAAACGACTCGACGATTGCCATGGGAAACGTAACTTTACATTCTACAATATATTATTTTAAATATATATATATATATATATATATATATATATATATATATATATATATATATATATATATATATATATATATATATATATATATATATATATATATAATTATATATATATTATATTATATATATAATTATTATATATATATATATATATAGATATATATATCTTTTCTTTCTTCCTTTCTTCACCTTCCTCTTTGCCCGCAAGATTGGGGGTAAGGTGCTGTAGCAAGCATCGGAAAAGAAAACAGTAGAAGAACATAACAAACGTCGAAAAGAAAGCCAGCCTTACCGCCCCCCTCTGTACCATATAAATTAGTGAGAGCTCGTCACAGAAAGAAAATCCACCCTAGAGCTTCAAAGGACCGCGACGGACCCTCACTATGGAATCGTCAATGTAAGGGTTCATCCCCTGGCCCAGGGTGGGCCACAACCATCCCCCATACAAAAACACCGCGCCATTCTCTCCTATCATGCACTTTTATTCTCGCCTCTGCCAAACTCACATTTCTCGCTCCTTCAGACATTCGTTACCGACTCAATCCACTTTCTTCGTTCGGTCTACCAGCCGGTCGGTTCCCAACACACTCTCCACTATACATCCGCTTAACCAACCCGACTTTCCATTCATCCTTTCCACATGACCAAACCATCTCAACAATAATTTCCATTTATTCTCTCATTTACCCCTTTCTTCACACCACATCTCCAACTCTCTTAATACGTTCATTCCTCACTTTATAAATTCTTCTCACACCTAGCATGCGCCTAAGATTGTCCATTCTGAACACATTGAACTTTAGATCTATACTTCTTATTCCAGACCATAGTCTCCACTACCATACAATAACACAGGTAAACAACATTACCCTCATGTAAGACTCTAGCGCACTCAAGGCTTAGTCCCTTTACATCCACCACGGATTTAATTGCACCAGCCAACCTCCTACATATATCTAAAATATTTAAACTCAGACACTTGCTCCAGCTGCTCATAATCTAACAAAGTTTTTCACACTGAGGACTGTCCTCACATACAAACCATAACCTTACTCTTTCTACATTTACTTTCAACCCATTCCTTTTACATACCTTGCCAAATCACTCCTCCAATTCTCTTCCATTCTCCATCAGTCTCGCCACACAGAACCAAATCATCGCATACAATAGGTAGGCACCCTCCCACTCCTCCCATTCTCCATCAATTGTACAACCATTTCCTGCCTCCCCACCTGAATTCTTTCATAACCCCATCCATATACACATGAATAACCAGGAGACATAACACAACCCCTGTCTCACTCCGCTCTTAATCCTAACCAATCACCATTGACCATTTATTATTCTTACACACGCTTCACTATCGTCCATACATACTTTTGATTTCCATTCAGAAGCCTACCACCAACCCATATATCACTAATACCTGCCATTAAGCTTCCCTATTAAATCCTATCATACGCCCGTTGTAAATCCATAAAACCTAAAATACAATTTATTCTCTCTCCTGATTTTCTCAATCAGTTGTTTCAATGTAAATATTTGATCCACACATCCTCATCCACTCCCCTAAACGCACCTTGTCTTCACCAATCAGTCCCTCAGTCACTCGAAACAACGCACTCTTTCGACAAAATACCAGCATATACTTCCCTACAACACTCAATAACCTGATTCCCATGAAGTTTCTACAGATCCTTTTTTATCCCACCATCCTTATACAAAGGCACTATGCTGTTTTCCTCCAATCCCTTGGAACCTATACCCTCCATAAACGCCTTTATTACACAACTTCCAGAATCCAATCAATCACCATCTCGCCTCGCTCTTTAATCATTTCACTAGTAATTTCATCTATCCTGCAGATTTACCATTCTCAACTTTCTCACTACCCATTACCTCCTCCTTACTAATAACGTCATCCCCAAAATACCTATTCCCTTTTGCACCATCAAAGACACACACATTCACTAACACCTCATCATTACTGTTATATTGTGCAGTTTTCGAAGTGTTCTTTCCACACTCCCCTCACAATCATTTCATCAGTTTACAAAAACACCATCCTATTCATTATTCTAAGCAGATTCCCCCTTATTCTCATCTTACCTTCGCGCTTCCTTCCGAGAGCTTCCTAATTTCGCTTGTATGTTCCCTCATTCATCCTCCTTCCAACTGTTCATTTACCTCTTTTTTCTCCTACGTATACATCTTTTATATTTCTTTTTCCTCCTATATAATTGCAAGCATCTTTCTTTTGAAACTTCATCATTTGCTTTTAGTACATTCAACCACGCTTCTTTTTTTCCTTTTAACCTTTAATATATATATATATATATATATATATATATATATATGTGTGCATATATAATATATATATATATATATATATATATATATATATATATATTATATATATATATATATTATATATATATATTTATATACTATATATATAATATATATAATATATATATATACTATATATATATATATAAACAGAAATCGAAATTCAAATTCAATTATTCAAAGTAATAGTGATAAGACAAATAATATTTATTTTATAAGCATTTAATCAAATGTTGAAAACATCCTCAACATCCCATTTTTCAAAAGAGGATGAGGATGCGGAATATAATATATAATATATAATATATTATATACATATTATATATTTAATATAATAAATATAAATATCAAATAATATATATATATATATATAATATATATATAATATATATATATATATATATATATATATCATATATATATATATATATATATATATATATTAGAGGTGTACCGGAATTCCGGTCCGGCCGGAATTCCGGCCGGGAATTTGACATTTTTTTTCCGGTTCCGGTTCCGGCCGGAAAATTTTGAAAAAATTCCGGCCGGAACCGGAATATAAGCTACTTCTGAGAAAAAATTGATGGAAGGGATTTATTTTAACATAACTCATAACCCATCTTTTAACAAAAAATAGTAGTAGCCTTGTGTAGCATTCCATACAGTGGATTACATATCTACAGTAAAACTGTTCACCAGTATTGGGCAATATTTTTAAACGTTTTTCCTCAAATATATTTCCTGCTTCTGAAAATGAAAATAATTTCTCTGAATATATGGGGGAGACTGGAAAGGAGAGTAATTTTTGGGCTAGTACTGCTATGTTTGTAAATTTAGCTTTGGTCACTTTCCCCCAATTAAGTAATTCTTCTTTTCCCAGATTAGAAATTGATTTCTGTGGTAAAAAAAATTTCAATTTCTTTAAGAATTTCACCTTTTGAAAAGCCACTGATTTTTCTTTTTTTTCCTTTTTACACTAACTGACTCGCTGTCACTTTCACTTTCTTCAAACTTATAAAAACTAAGTAACTTTGCAGTAATTTCTTTTCATAATGCTCCTGATGATTTTGAGGTACTTGGCAAATACTAAGTTCATTGTAGATAATGCTCGTGTCTGAAAATGGATGGATGACTAATCGCCTGAACCTTCTTCTGTACTGCTACTACTATTATCACTTTCTACCTTCAATTATTTCCATATTTCTTCAAGCATCCATTTTCTACTCAATTCTCTTATTTCATTAGAAAATAAAGTCAGTTTGTATCTTGGGTCTACTACAGTACTTAAAACAATTATCTTGTTTTGATTTTTGTCTATTGATCCTTTCTCTTCCTTTTTATTCATAAATCTAACTCTAATGCCTTCTTCAGCTCTTCTTTTAAAGTCTGAACTCTGTTGTCATCCTCAGAGTTTGAGAGATATGCTGAAGATCTCAAATATGGAGAATAATTGATGATATTATTGATTTTGCTTTATAGTTTCCGTAACCATGAGAAATGGTTGCAAAACTCTTAGAATTTTTTCAAGTATTTGCCATTTATTAGCAGTCAAAGCTTAAATGATTGATTGTTCTATATAATATAAACTCCAGAGGTCTTTTCAAAACATTCAATTCTTTTAGAACAAATATGTGCTAATTCCACCTTGTAATTGAACATCTTGAATGGCATAGAGTGGGCTTGCAAAGATGTTGATGCCAAGTCCTCTTGTATTCGTTTTAAAGTTTCATACACAGCTTAAATGAATTGAAATGTTGTCAAATATTCCTACATTTCTTTATTAAATCACACTGTTATTTGAGAAAATAAGGCATGTTTAATAACAAATTGAAATTTATGAATAAAACAAGAAAAACTTGTGCATCCTGCAAAATTAGTTCCAAGCTTCATGTTATATTAAGAATATAGAGACAGTAAGAAGCCACATGGGCCTGTCGAGACTGTCCCAGTCAACTAACCAAACATGTTCATGCAAATCCACAAAGCACTGTAGGGCTTGTCAAATTACTATAACTAAAAATCCACCAATTTGGCTTAGTCAAAAATAATGATATAGCTATATATGATAC
>JABUQX010092758.1:0-7500 GCA_015478945.1 Trachelipus rathkii
TTACTGCTGTTTAAGTATTAGGAACTTTGTTTAATGTTAGTTTGTTTTTTATTCGTGTGTAATATTACGGTGTGTAGATTTTGTTTATATGTCATGATATTATTCTTAGTTCTGGTAAAGCTTGTTAGGCTTTATTAACGTGAAACAATGTTAATTAGCAATATATTCGTATTGATTAGTGGTATATAAATTAAAAGAACTTATTTGGTATGTTATATAGTTGTTAGTTGTTGTTAGTTGTTGTTAGTTGTTGTTATATGTTAGATTGTTTGATATTGTTGTTTAGTTAGTTATGTATGTTTGATTGTACTAGCTGTAAGATATTATATAATTACCATTTAATTGTAAACTGAATATGGTTCGTTAATTATTAGCGTTGTTATTTCATTGTTTTACTTTCTTCTGATTGAGCTGAAAGATCAGAAATCTTACATTAACCTATAAGGTAGTTATGTTTACTAGCACATCATTTCTCACGTCTCAGATAAGTTAAACATTATTTTTCGCTGTTACTGGTACGATGACAGTCTTCCCCGCATCTCCACGTCTGTTGTTGATAATCTATTCTATCATTAATGGAGTCATCTGTATATTCCCATCAATGAGTGTTGGAGCACTCTGTGAATCCTATGAATTGTTTTTAATCGCATAGGGATAGCCAAACTTGGCAGTCGTTACGTTGCTTGTATGTTCTCAAAGATTATCCATACATATGTAGGTCAAAATAATAGACCTTTATTATCGTATATTATGCTCATAGCTTGATTGAGTGATTTACATTCAAGAATTTAATCTAGTAACTATAATCGTTATGCCTATATTATTGTCATGGGTAGATGAGATAGTATATGTTTTCATTTATCCGAAAGACAAATCAGACTTTTAGTGTATAATATATCTAACTGGTAAAGACAACATAAGTGTTACTAGTAGAAAATTAGACGTTGTGGTGTTCGCTGCCATGAGTATCGTGTGACAATATTAAAACCCGGTTCGATATAAAAGTACGGAAAAGTGGCAGAGCTGACTTGGAAAACTCCCATCGGCTCTGTGGTAACAACTTCTATTGTATCACCGCGTTGACACTCGCCTCCTTCACCTAAATCTTTCAGCGCACATCCTCATTACACTTTCATATTTGTTTTTCACTGTTTTAAGAAAACTATGGTAATGGGGACACTACTTTTTATCGTCACGTTATGAAAATAAATAAAAATATATATATGATTCGTTCAATAACATATCTATTCCCCCGCACATGTGATTAGGTTTCACAGTTCGAGCTTTTTATTAAATCCAGCATGGTGAAAATATTACAGAGCTATGTGCTTAAAAATTTAAATTAAATGAAGTATAGCTATACCACATCTTATAGATTGAATGTTTGACATAACACTTGAGGACATAATACACGTTATGTGAAAGTGGTAAGACTAGGTTTAGATTTCTATATTCTTATGTTTTTTTTCAAAATTGGGACAGCTATGAGTAAAATACTATGTTGAAGTTTGCCGATATAAATTGCACAGTATTATATACTAGGAATGTCATTTTAATAATCAACTATCAAAGCTTTTGGAAAAGAAGTTTACTTCTCTCTTGACAATGAGAGAATATTAGTAAGTATGCTTATATAGTGCTGAAATATCTAAAATATGTACCGAAAAATATGTTTTAGAGCCGCTCACTTTGAGGCCTTTTTACTTTACATCTCTTACCTATAAAAGGGTAATGTTATGTAATTCTTTAAAGTAATTGAATAACATGAAGTAGTTAGTAAATTTTTAGCAATTGTTCTCTGATTAACTTAATACTATTTTTGACACTATAAATATAACTTAAGAGTTATTTTGGCGTTTAAAAGAAAAATGAAATAATGCACAATCGCAAAGTTATATGTTATAAAAAATGAAACTTGTTTTTACCTGTTCTCTCCGCCTATAAAATTCGACAATTTTATTGTACTACACATAATAACTACTGTCTGGCACTAAGATTTTGTCATCATTGGACTTTTGTGTAATTCGGCTATAGCAGTTTCGTGAGTCTCTGATTAAGATGTTGATCAGAGGCTTGTCGTAATATAGCTATCATTACTTAGTTCTGGTCATGTTACGGAAGATAACTCTTCTTCAATGAGTCGAAAACAAGTTTGTTACGTTCTCACGGCCCACTTGACCTTTAATATCATATTTTCCGCAAGTGAGGTCGTATGATAATTACGCAAGGTTATGGTAAAATTCTTAAATAATAAAATGTTTTAACTTTTCCAATTTGTCAGCGTAAGATTAACATTGTTATGTTAGAGACACTCGCTATATCGACCCGATTAGATGGTTGAAATAATATATACGTTTTTTGGATGATGTTATAGTTAAAGCATATTACTGTGAGAACTCTAGTGTGTGAAAGGGTGAACTATTGTTAAATTGGACCATGTGTTAAGCATAATTTCAGCCTGTTTAATAATTGTGTTTTAGTGTTTTTTGTATATTCGTTCTTGGTGAAGATGTTTGTTATATTAGCATTAAATGTTTAATTTGCCATGCTAAGTAAGCTTTATGATTGTTAATTCTTGATGTATAATTAATGTAGTCAGGGTAGGTTACGTTTTTAAATATAGCATAGAAAATTTATTTTTAGATTACTTTTGTATATTAATAATGTATAGTGAATAGGTTTTTCACTTTTAGTGTAGGTTTTCTTGTGATATTAGTTACTTTATGATCTGGTACAGAGAATGCAGAGATAGGAGACTCGGTACTTTGCTCTAATATCGAATTGACTATGCTTTCATTCTGCTTAAGACCTGGTTAAACTGTACTAGGTTTGTCTTTGTACATTATTTTCTTAGTTCCAATCTTGTAGTAATCGTTACATGCTTAAGACTATATATTGAGCATGTAAGGTAATAAATACTTATAATATATATTTATTATATATATATATTTATAGGTTATATTTGGTTTAATTCATCGAGGTAAAATTAATGATATTATATAATTAATAGATTACAATGATCTATATTAGTAAAACCGCTCTTCTAAAATTATTTATTATTATAATATGGTAAAACTGGATAAAGAAGGACATTAAGCTATCTTAGTTAACGATAACATATAACAGATATTTATAGAACGGTAAGATTAAAATTATTTTTCTTTATATTCATGAGTAAACGTGAATACACATATTTTAAAATAATTATTATTGGAGATGAAATAATAAGCTAATAATAATAATTAATATGATAAATAATAAATATATATAATATATCTTTGATGAGATATGAATATATTATGAATCTAAGTTATACATTAATAATAATATATAACATCATGAGTTTAATAGATTTAAGGCAGTGATAAACTATATATTGTAATAATCATAATTAAATGATTGACTCTAATAATGTATTATATATTCACATAATTAATGTTTAGGATGAATAATGCATCAATAGGTTATTAAAACATCTCGTCAAAACTATAAGGAATGAAACACTTGATAAATATTAATTATCAAGTAATAAAGATATAGTTTAGATTTGCTATAAAATTATAATATAAGTGAAATTTAATTTATGTAAAAATTTTTACAATAACATATATATTGTATTATTATAATTTTGTTTGTAATATTAAAAAATAATTTGATTTTATGGAAATCAATTTTAAATTATTAATGTTATATCACAAAAATGATATACTACAATAAATAGATTGAATAATACACTATTTAAATCAATAAAATGTAACAAATAGACAAGCGATTTGGTCCCTGAGGGTGCCCGTCGTATGCTGGGTCGAGAAGTAGAGGGTGTGAGTCTTGATTTTAGTGATTTACTACTCGCTCTTATGGGTAGTAAATAATTGAATTTTATATAAGATCTTGAATAAACATAAAAGAACTTTCATAGAACAAATAATGCATTAATATTCTTTTGATGAGTTTTCTTGTAAACAATTATCTTTCTGTAAATGCTAACCAGAACCAATAAGCAACTATTATACAGGCTACTATCACATGTGTATCATATACAGATGTATGTTGGCACACTAATAAAAGAGAACTTAAGCAACTACGGGATTCCATGGCACCGGCCATGCTCAGCAATCAGATGGCCACTGCTGTCACCTTCTACGTCCTCCTTCTCATTTCTTTCTTCCACCTTCCTCATTCTTTCTTCCTTTCCCCATCTACCTCATTTCTTATGCATATCCTTCTTTCTTCCTCCTCTGTTTTGTGCTCTGTGTTCTTTTTTTTTCAGTCAAGTTTCAATCCTCTTTTAATTTCATTTGGGGGTCTTCATAGCAACAAGGAATTATACTAATTATTCACCGAGCTGATTGTTGATTAAATTACTATTGATTATTGTACAGGAACCTACTTTTACTAACCTAGAAAACAGATAAATTTATGTAGAATACTCACAAGATTGTGGTTATACGAAATAATATGTTTACCTATAACTACGGCACCTATAAGCAGTGGCCTCCAGCACCGGTGTCGGCAGCAACTCATCAGATTCACTATATCAGGTATTTTCTAGAAATATCAACTTACTGATCCTCTCACTACAAATTTCTAGCACAATTACGAACACTATCGATTTTTAAAGGGGGGGTGGGGGCCCCCTTTTGGGTGGCCCACCGGGTAGACGTAAACCTGCGTCTACTGAACTAGTATATGAGGTATTATACCTATAATATCTACCATATATTATCTAACACACCTCTCCAATATATTTTATTATAACCTGATACGTATAAACCCTAACATGATGATAATTAATATTAATAATATATAATATATATCGAACTTCGAGAATACTGAGATGCGAAGAATACCACTCACCACTTGAGTGGGGGAAGAGAAATAAATACCAATAACATACTAATAATAATAATACCGGACCTTCCTGCTAGAGCCTACGATGCGGTGATGGCGGACCTTCCCGGAGCCGAGTCTGAGCGGAGCCGAAGGTCGCGGCTGGTAAGATCGATATATACACCTGCAGGGAACCAGTATGAACGAGTAAACTCCTATAAGGCTTCGCATGCTACGTATGCGTAGGCGAGCGACCCTAAACGATGAATGAAACGCAATGACTAAGACTTTACTTGATGGTAGGAGATTGCTAGAAGTAAAAGGATACTAGAGTACGGTATCTAAAGATCACTTGTCTGAGTCTCTTAATAAGATCACGGTTTACTGATCTCTTCGGCTAAATACGCTTCTTTCGACATATATAATAATAATAATAATATACATTTGATGTGTGTGTGGTGTGTGTAGGTGTGTGTGTCATGCGTTGTTTGGGGAGCATCTCTGCGGGCGCATGCCTCCAGTAGAGGACTGTTACTGTAATCTTCAGGATACGCCGAGATTACGTCATCACGCTCGAACCAAACTCTCGTTAGGCTTAAACTCACCACTTGCACGCATCAACGCATACTCAGGTGCGTAACGCGTGGCTAATTTTTCGAGGTAGATCCACACTCCCGTCTGGGGTGTGAGTTCCTTCCACTATCCAATCTAATATACATTCACTTATATAACATATGACTATGAAATTTACTACAGATTTATTATGAGCTCATTTAAATTACCTATAGACATACATTATATAATTATTCAATATTATTCAGCTCTATATAAATCTATTCAATATTATCCTTCATATCGTAAAAAGTGGTGGGTCACTGAGGTCAAACTGTCATTATCATACTACAAACTACTTAATATATAATATTAATATATAATTAATAATAATTTAAGCTAGATGATGGAACGATTAATCGGAATCGGCATCGGAATCGTTGAGGAATCTGAGGTAATCTGTTTCCAGTAGATAATCTATATAGAATCGGTAATCGGATAAAATCGGCAAAGTTGTACCTTGATTCTTTGGATCACACCGATATTCTTTGGTATAACTATAAACTCAATCATGAATAATTAATTTTTAAATTCGATTATAATAGACTTATTTATTGGATATTTCTAAAGACAATATTTCCGCAAGATTCTGCACCTGAATTTGAATTTATTATAATTTCAGTATATCTTTATCACTTTAATTATTCTATTATTTGAATTTATTAATTAATAAATAATTTTGAGGCAAAAGACGTAAATCAGCTCTCTAATTAATTCAATATTGCAGTTAATCATTCAAAAACCTCATGCCTTAGAAACCAACGGAAAGTTCTTGAAAAATTGCCTATATAAAATTTAATAAATATTTTGTTTTGATTATATTGCTGTATACAACTCACACACGCGATGAGAGGTTCATTATTATACGAGCCCTGAACGGTTATATACAGCAGTTAATCTCGCATCATATATCTAACGGTCCGTCTCAAAATTATTCGATTTTACACTTAAGGAATAATAGAGATAGAAAGCTGATTTGGATTAGCACGAGTTGTTTATTAGTGATTTTTGTCTACGTTAGTGAAGAAACAAATTGATAGTCTTATATTTGAAACGCGGACTTGGGTCTCAGCACTACAATCAATGGAAAATTCAGCTAACTATAAAAATAGATATCAGCATTTACTTTACTGAAATAAAATTAGGTGAATACCTATGATAGTCTTGAGAACTACTCTCTCCCTACTATCATGGTATACTCTTGATCATTAAACGCTCTATATAAAACAAGATTATCCAACAATTACCATATAGACTGGTGATAGTATCTTCTAACAATAAATAAAGATTTTGGAGAGTATATTCTTTATATAAATATGGTAGATTGCATGCCGAAGACATTAGAATAAATGGGTGATAAATATGTAGTAGAAATAAAAAGGAAGAGATTTGTTTCGAATATCATGTAAATGCATTCCATACTAAACCTAAGTTAAAACCATTTTTGCAGGAAAACCTAGAATAAGATCTCTCTTACCACAGAACAATTGGGAGCGAAATATTATGATAGAATTTATTTAAGTAAGATATAATAGTTTATAAAACTTATCAAGTTTTGCATGTTTAATAAAAAGTACTTGAATGTGTTTTTGTCCTGTAAATTATAAAAGAAAAAAATTATAGTAATATAAACAAATATCAAGCAGATGATATACTCATTTCCTCAAACGCAAACAGTAAAATTAAAGAACACTTATATACTCTATATAAAAAAAAATTGGAAAACATAATAGTTTAAATATATAGTAGAAATCAGCCATATAATAATATATATAATGAAACTATTTAAAAATATCAGTATAAAAGTATCACTATCATATTATATTGAGTACTAATTACTATACGAATATAAAGGTATACCTATATTATTCAGCATATTACATTTTTAAATACTTAGATAAAATATTATTTATAACACTAATTCTTGGAGTCTCATATTACTTTTCTTAGTATGGAATATGAATTGAATATTAACGTATATACATTACAATTTTTTCCAGGTATGAGAAGGATTGCAAAAGCTTTTGTTCTAATCCTAAATCAAAATAAAAAAATTCT
>JABUQX010092758.1:12500-15000 GCA_015478945.1 Trachelipus rathkii
ATATATATTAGTTTTGCAATTTAACTAGCAAATATGAATAAGTATAAGAAATTATTTGTAAGAACGGGATATATTAATAAATAGTGGAAAATTTTGCAATGTTGTTCACAAATCGTCAGTTCTAGAATAATTTTTATTTTATTTATAAATAACTAATAACTACTAAATAATAATAAATTATTTGAGATACCGCTATACTCCTATATTAGTGCAGCGGGAAGCGGTAGGAGTGACGGGTCGCATGGCCAAGGTTTTCGTGGGTTCGGGGGATCCTAGGATTAGAAATTACCTAGAGAAGTTCCCCTCCTTGAATAGGGCTATGCCCGTGAGGTGTGAATTTAAAAAAAAAATGTTCTATTAACTATTCAAAATATTCATTATACTTACTAGTTTTAAAAACCTGAAAATTATTAATAATTAATTTTATATCTATAATATATTTATCTACAAGTTATTGAAACACTTAAATTTACAGGGGAAGTAGCTGCTATATTTTCAGCCCATCATCAAACACACTACCTCCACATCTGAACAAGAGGTAGACTTGAGCAACCTAGACCATCATCATCGAAGAAAGCAAGGTTAGAGGGTACACAAAACATAATTACTGAAAAAATTGATGCTGCTTTCGATAAATGTAAGGTAAATGATAGGGATGCTGTTCATATTTTATCGTCAAAAGTGGAAGCCCTTGGACATGACGTTCATTCCTAATCCATAAGTCGCTCAACGATACAACGATGTAGACAAACTTTACGCAAGAAAATAGCAGAGAAACTGATGCAACATTTTCAAAATTTGGATTTTAATGCCGCTGTAGTTCACTGAGATGGGAAACTATTACCCAATTTAACCAGCAATGAAAAAGAGAACAGACTAGCAATAATTATTACAAGCGCAGATGCAGAACAGTTATTTAGCATTCCAATCATAAACAATTCGTCAGGTAGAAAACAAGCAGCTGCAGTTTATCAATCACTTTTAGAATGGGTATGTCAGATAAAATAAAGGTCCTGTGTTGCAATACTACTCCTTCGAACTTAGGTAAATGGTGCCATCGTTTTATTAGAGCAAATGTTAGAAACAAATTTATTATATTTACCATGAAGGTATCATATTTATGAGTTAATTTTAAAGTGTGCTTTTGATACAATGATGCCTTCTTCTAGTGGCCCTGATATTCAGTTCTTTAAGCGCTTTAAAGAATCTTGGCATAAAACCAACCAAATAAATCTTAAATCTGCCATGGAAGTCAAGCACATTAATGAAATTTTGAAGCCCGAAGCTTGCGATATTCTTCACTTTATAGATCAGGTAATGAAAACACAATTGCCATGCGATGATTATGAAAAGCTATTAGTTCTTGCCCAACTATTTCTTGTAAGAAGAGGTCCTGAACTTAAGGTTAGAGCTCCTGGAGCATTCCATCATGCACGATGGATGGAAAAGGCCATATACTATTTAAAGATATTTTTAAACAGGGATGAATTTACGTTAACGGTCAGAGAGAAATAACGTTTCTGAGTTATATTTATTTAAAGTGAAATTTTATGTTAAAGCCTGGTTTACAACACCCTATGCACATAAAGGTCCAAATCGCGATCTTTTGTTCGTTAAAAAACTAGATCTTTACAAAAATATAAATCGCGAAATATCTGAGGCCGCACTTTCCAAAATTAAGAACCATATGTGGTATCTAAATCCAGAAATTTCTGCTTTAACTTTCTTCGACAATGAAATATCAGCTAATGAAAAAAGAACATGGGACACGCTTTAAATAACGAAGGGATTTTGGCGGAAGCAAATTGTAAACTAAGCAATAAAGTAATTTGCGCTATTGCAAACGTGGAAATGCGTGATTTTATTTCACAGCAAGCAATTAAATTTTTTTGAACGATTCAATCTACCTTTGGGTTTTCTTAAAAATGACCCACAAACATGGGAAAGAAATGAACAATACAAACAATGTTTTCAATTTGCAAATCAATTGTAAGTCGTAAACAATTCTGCCGAAAGAGGAATTAAATTAATACAAGAATATAATAATATATTAACCAAAAATGAGGAACAACGAAACTACATTCTTACAGTTGTCAGTGCGTACCGTAAACGTTTCCAAAATATTAATAAAGGAACTATAGCTACATATCTCTTTAATTAATTATATATAATCAAAAGATAAACAAATAATATGAAAATCCATAATACTGTCAAGTCCAAATTTATTTTGTTGCAAATAAATAAAATTTTCCATTCTGAATAATTTTTCTATTTTTGAACCCTCGTTCATCCCTAATCCATAATTCAAACCAAATTAAATAATATTTGAAATACACATTTTAATTAATTAAATATAATCAAAAGATAAACAAATAGTGTGAAATTCCATGATAATGTGAATTGCAAATACATAAGATTTTCCATTCTGGATGATTTTTTTTGAATTTGAACCCACTTAGCCTTAACCAAATTAAATAATATTTGAAATACCGTGCTTTCT
>JABUQX010092759.1:0-7500 GCA_015478945.1 Trachelipus rathkii
TATTTAAATTAGTTATTAATCTATCCTAATCTAACCTAATCAACGCCAAAATGAAAATAAAAATAGGAAATTTAGTAGGAAAGCAGCAAAAAGCTAATCTTAGTAGGCAAAAGAAGCTAAATCTAATAGGATGTAGTAAAATAGCTGTGAAATATAGCTGGAATTAAAAATATGCCATCCAAGTAAAGTAGTAAAAGCCAGATCTTGCTTTTTATAAATTTTTAATTTAATATTGATTCAAATAAATTTTAAAACTAAATAAACAAATATCATAGTTTACTCATTTGAAGATATATATGTATATATGAGCAGAAAGAAATGGTATGGTATATATATGTTATGCTATATATATATATATATATATTATTAAGATTTGCAGCATATAGTATATATATATACTTTACTCATCGCTCACATCGTCATGTGCCATCACCACCACGGCAGAGTCTCTATGCAAGGAAGGGGTGTTAAACACATTTAAAAGAGTCAACATCTAACGCAAAGTTAGCAGATGAGCACAGACCCAGGCCTTAAAGTGAGGGAGATTAAATTCAATTCGAAGAACAGAAGATGGAAGTGTATCGCACAGAAAAGAGGTGGTTGGAAAGAAGAAGCACCGCAGCAACCTGGAGTTACCAATATCAACGCAAAAACTCATGCCGACACAGCACCCCTGAGCCGGCTAAGCGCGTCGAGGTGCGGAACGCGAGTGATAAGTCTCTCGAGCACCTGCCGCTGCGGTACCTATAGAAAAGAGATAAAGCTCCAACATCGCGTCTCAAAGACAGTGGAAAGTGAATTGGAAAGTACATAACAGTTTATGAGCCTCTGACTCGATCCTGTCCAAAAGTTGGGTGAAACCAGAGCCTCCTTAGATATGAGTAGCAGTACTCCATACAATGGCATGAGTCTTGCATAGCTGGGAGTAAATTGATAGCGAGGAAAAAGTCTCTGCAGCTCCAAACAGAACTCCCAGTTTCTTTGAGGCCGCCCTAGCAACCGCTGTGATGTGAGGTTTCCAAGACATTTTAGTTATGTTAACGCCAAGGATGTTTATATTGTCAACAGGAGAGACGAGAGAACCGTCGAAAGAGATAGGAAAGTTAGAAGGTGTCTTAGAGAGGGAGATTTGTAGAAGTTGGGTTTTTAAAGAATTGAATTTTACAAGGTTGAGACGACCCCACCCGTAAATTCTATCCGCATCAAAGGAGAATAGAATCGGAAAGATTGTGAGACGAGAGGCAATTAGAAGTAAAAGAGGGAGCAGAATTGAAATGAGTTGAAGAAGGGTCGAGTCATCGGCATACGAGTGGATAGAGTTAGATGTGCAGGTGAGAAGATCATTAATGAAAAGTAGGAATAAAGTAGGAGATAAGACAGAACCCTGAGGAACACCACTATTGATAGAAAAGGAAGAAGAAGTCGCCCCATCAACAACAGCCGATATTGAGCGATTTGAAAGAAAACTAGACATAAGTAAGCAAAGAGAAGGAAGAAAACTCCAAAGGAGGGGAGCTGAGAGCAGCGACGCGTGCCATACCCGGTCAGCCTTGATATGTCAAGCGCCACTACGCAAGTCTCCCCGTAGTTCTTGAGGGCGGAAAACCATAGATCAGTTAGATAGGAAAGTATATCGCCAGTAGACCTCGAGCGCCGAAAGCCGTACTGGCGATCGGAAAGAAGTGAATGAAACTCCAGATGATCTAAGAAATGAGAGTTGAGAAGGGTTTCAAAGATCTCAGATAGAATACAAGTGAGAGCTATAGGGCGATAGTTAGAAGGATCAGAGAGGCTTCCTTTTTTCAAAAAGTTGGAACATGTACGATCTTCCAAATTGAGGGAAAATAGTATTGAGACATAGTGAATATAGTTGAACGGGGAGGGGCAAGCACGAAAGCACACTCCCTATGTTGGTATATAGCAGCATATGCTGTTATTGGCTGGTTATTGTTGGAGCAGTATTGTTGGTTATGTTAATTAAACATATATTGATAAATTGTTGTCATTATATGTTTTATAATTATTAATGTTGTTATGTTACATTATGTATATTATTAATTTATGTCTATATTATTTTTTTACTTATTATGTATTATTATTATTATTATTATTAACATTATAAAGATAATTATTATTATTATATATATACACATATACATATTATTACAAAAAAAATTTGTAAATAATATTCTAAATATTTATTTCTATACATATTATTATTATTATTAATATTACATATACATATTACATATTATTACATATTAATATATTATAAAGAATATGAATATTATTAATATTGTATATTATATATTACATATATTATTATATTATTACATATATTATTACTGATATATATTATATATATATATTGGTTATTATTATTATTATTATTATTATTATTATATATATATATATATTATTATTGGCATTATTATTATTATTATTACGTATTTCCATTTTATTTATATATTTCCATTATATTATATACATACATATTATTATTACATATTATTATTATATATTGTTTGTGGTATTATTATTATTATTATTATTATTATATATTATTATTATTATTATACATACACTTATATATATTATATATATTATTACATTATTATTATTACATACAGCGCTATTAATATTATTATTATTATTATTATTATTACAATATTATTATTATTACATATTATTATACATTACTATTATTATTATTATGGTACATATTATTATTATATTATTACTGATTATTGATATATTAATATTGGCTGGTTATTATTATTAGTTAGTTGGTTACATATTATTAATCATACATATTATATATTTCTTATTATTATTATTATGTTGATATTATTATTATTGATATTATTATTATTATTACATATTATTATTATTATTATTATTATTATTATTATTATTATTATTATTATTATATATATATACATATTATTATGCATATTATTATTATTACACACATATTTCTATACACATATACATATTATTATTATTACATATTATTATATATTATTACATATTACATATACATATTATATTATTATTTATATATATATATTATTATTATTATTTTTATTATTATTATTATTATTATATAGAAAGAAGTATTGAAAAGATGAAATATTACTCTTATCTGAAGTCATTGTTGGGGCCATCCATATATATATATATATATATATTATTATTATTATTATATATATATATATATATATATACATAATACATAGATAATATTCCATAATATAATAACTTGACTCCATTTATACGGGGAAAATTTTCGATAAGAAAACAACGAATTTCGAGTATTTTCTTCTAGTAATTTCTATTACTATTAGCGTTATTTGCATTTTTTTTAATTTTTAAGAAATTAACAACAAAGATTTTATTATTATTATTATTATTATTATTATTATTATTATTATTATTATTATTATTATTATTATTATTATTATTATTATTATTAATAGTATGTTTTCTTAAAATATTAGGGACTTTAAATTTGTTTTCTAAGTAATGTGAATTTGAAAATGGTTTGATTTTAATGAATTAAATACTTTGGTATTTTTTTATTTAAAAACTCCCGGACCCGCGAGCTTGCGAAGGGCAAATTCGCCTGCGGGTTACGGGGGATGATAGGCTGAAGGCCCCACCCCGATCAAAACATAAAATATATAAAAACACAAATATCAATTTATTATTGTCAAGGTGTTTCTACAAACTTTACGTAAACACACACATCAAATTTAAACTGAAATAAATAGCCTAAGCACGGCCTAAGCTACTCATTTATATAAGACTATAGGTGTGAAGCACAAAAATATATGTCAATTTCTTTAATTTTTGTTAATATTAATTAAATTACATTTGAAAATCCAGTATTTACTAATGTATTTAACCTCAAATCATTGAAATTAAGTCACATTTTTTATTGATTTTCGTTCCTGAGTCAACATCTTATAAATAGCCATAT
Source organism: Trachelipus rathkii (assembly GCA_015478945.1). Classification (NCBI taxonomy): domain Eukaryota; kingdom Metazoa; phylum Arthropoda; class Malacostraca; order Isopoda; family Trachelipodidae; genus Trachelipus; species Trachelipus rathkii. The sequence continues at coordinate 3,983 of JABUQX010092759.1, forward strand.
ATACATACACATGTTATTACATATTGTTGTTATATTATTACATATATATTGTTACATATATACATATATTATATACATACATAAATATATTAAAGAAGAATATATTGTGATTGTTGTTGATTATGTTGTTGTTGTTGTTACATATATTATTATATATATATTGGCTATTATTACATATTGGGTTATTATTATATATATATATATACATATATATTATATATATATTATTATTGTTATTATTATATATATTATTATTATATATATATATTATATATATATATATATATATTACATAATTATATAAATCACATCGAAACAAATAATTGAGGAAATGAGAGAGAATATTAAATTGTATTTAGGTTTTATAGAATTCCAACATACGTATAACAGGATTAATATGGAAGCTCTGTGGCAGGTTTTAGTGATATATGGTATTGGTGGTGGGATTCTGAAATGAAATGAGAAGTATGTATGTCGATAGTGAATCGTGTGTGAAAATAAATGAAGTTGATACTGAATAATATAACATTAATAGTGTAGTGATGTAAGAATGTGTTGTCTCCTTGGTTGTTTAATATGTTTATGAATAGGGTGATGAAACAATTTGAAGGAAGGGTCGTAGTGTAGGTGTTAGACTAATGTAGAATGCAAAAAGAGTGGAGGGTTCCCAGCTTTTTGTATTCTGATGATTTGGTTTTCTGTGGCTCTGAAGAAAGTTTGAGATGATTGGTAGATCGGTTTGGTAGGGTGTGTAAAAGGAATTGTTTGAAAGTAAATGTAGATTAGAGTAAGGTGATGGTAGTGAGTGTTGGATGGTAGGATGGTAGGCAATTAGAACACGTATCTGAGTTTAAATATTTAGACTATATATTGGATGAAAATGAAATGGATGATGCAGAGTGTAGTAGGAAAGATGTGAATGATGGGAAAGTGACTAATGCAATTAAATCCTTGGTGAATACAAAGGGACTGTCTTGGGTGCACTAGGGTTTTACTAGAGAGTGTGTTGTTGCCGATAATAATGTATAGTCGCGCAACTATGAGGTGGAATAAGAGGTATAGATCTAAGGTATAATCTGCTCAGATGGACAATCTTAAGGGTGTATTAGGTGTGAGAAGAACTGATAAAATGAGAAATGAACGTATTAGAAAGTTCTGTGGTGTGAAGAAAGGGGTAAATGAGAGAAAAAATGAAAGTATGTTGAGATGGTCTGATCATGTGGAAAGGATGGATGATAGTCGGTTGGTTAAGCAGATGTATAGTGGTGATTGTGCTTGGAATCGACCGGCTGGGAGACCGAAGAAAAAGTGTACTGAGTCAGCAAAGGAATGTCTAAAAGAAAGAAATGTAAGTGTGAAAGAGGCGAGAAGTAAAGTACACAATAGAAGTAAATGGCGGTGCTTTGTGATGGGGTATGGTTATGGATCTAGTAGAAGTGATGAACCTTACATTGACGAGATACTACAGTGAGGGTCCGTCACAGTCTTGTGAAGCACTAGGGTGGATTTTTTTTTACTGCGACCAGCTCTAACTTAAAGCTATGGAAAGAAAGGCAGGGGGCGCCTCTCCCATGCTCCTTTCCGATTCCTCCCGTGCATGCTCGCAAAGAGCGAAGCTGACGATTACATACATAAGGTTGGTTATTATTGGTTATATTACATATTATTATTATTATTATTATTATTATTGGCGTTATATATATATATATATATTATTATTATTGATATATTTAAATATATATATATTATTATATATTATATATTATTATTATATATTATTATACATTATTATTATTGTTGGTTATTATTATTATTCATATGTATATTATTATTATTATATTATTATTATATATTATTATTACATATATGTAACGTATATTATATATACAGTATACAGATATTATATATATATATACATATGTTATATATATATACATATTATATATTAGATATATATATATATATATATATATATATATATATATATATATATATATATATATATATATATATATATATATAAATATATATATACATATAATATCTGCAGTCTTCATGAACCTCATATACGAGAAAATTTTCCTATATGTACAGAATAGCGGCATAAGAGGATTTTAAAAACACCTTCCCTAACATTTTGAATAACAATTATGCAAACTCCCAATAATAAAATCTTTTTCTCTTTACTTGGCATATATATATCTATATATATATATAGAAGAATATATGTTATATATATATTATTACATACATATATATTATTATATATTATTACATAATATATATTATTATTATTATTGGTTATATTATACATATTACATATTATTATTAAACATATATATATATATTATTATATATACATATATATTATTATTGTTGTTATTATTATTACATATATATTATGTTATTATTATTATTACATATATATTATTATATTATTATTATATATTATTATTAATATTACTATTATTATTATATATTATTATTATTATATACTACTATTATTATTACTGCTACATATATGTATACATATATTATTATTTATATTAAAAAATATTATATTACATATTATTATATTACATATAAATATATTTTACATATATTATTATTATTATATTATTATTATTATTACATATATATATATACTATTATTACATATTATTGTTATTATTGTTGTTATATATATACATATACATATATAAATTATAATTATATATACATATATTATATTATATTATTATTGTTATAATTATGTTATATTATATATTATTATTATTATATATATATATATATATAAATATATATATTATTATTATAACATATTATATATTACTATTATTATTATTATTATATATATATATTATTATTATTAGTTATTATTATATTATTATTATATTATATATATATACATATATATTATTATTATTATTATTATATTATATATATACATATACATATACATTTTATATACATATTATTAACACACACACACGTGGCTACATATATATATATATATATATTATATATATATATATATTATATATACATATATTATTATTATATTATTAGCATACATAGTAGAAAACACAAATCCTTTGCCTTATAAAAGTTAAGAATTGCTTCATGTTTGCGATTTTCTTTTTCCACCATTGCTCTGACACATTTATTGTCCTACCTGCAATATATATATATTATATATATATATACATAGTATATATATATATATATATGTTATATATGTATTTATTATTATTATATATATTATTATTATTATATATATATTAGTTATTATTATTATTATTACATATATATATATATATGTTATATTATATATATATAGGTATATATATATATATATATATATATATATATATATATATATAGTATATATATATATATATATATATATATATATATATTAACATATATATATATATATATATATATATATATATATTGTTCATTTGGTCTAATTATTTGGTTCGTTTTCGATGTCATACGATTTAAACGTAAATGCA
>JABUQX010092759.1:17500-25000 GCA_015478945.1 Trachelipus rathkii
ATATATATATATATATATATATATATATATATATATATTATATATATATATATATTAATATATATCACAACGTCTATCCTCCAATATAACGGGTTTTTTGCAGCTATATATATATAATATATATATTAGTATATATAATTATTAAAGTATTATATATATATATATATATAATAATATAAATATATATAGCTCAGTAGATATATAATATATATATATATAATATATATTATAATATAGTAATATAATATATATTTAATATATATTATAATATGAAAACACTATATATATATATATATAATATATATTATATATATCAATTAATATGAATAGTTATAATAAATATGTGGTGGTGTGTATGTGAGGAGAAGAGAGAGGAGAGAGAGGACGAGAGTGGGAGAAGGATACTATACTTAAGTAAGGAAAAGTAGAGGAGAGGAGTTTCCCTCCCAAGCGGAATTGAACATATTTAAGTTAGCAAGATAACTAGAGGTCATAGATGAGAGAGAGAGAGAGAAGAAGGAGAGAGAGAGAGGAGAGGAAGAAGGAGAAGAGAGAGAGAGAGAGAGAGAGAAGAGAGAGAGAGAGAACACAAGACAGCAGATCAGAGAGAAAGCTAAGTGAGAACAGGATGATCAGAGAGCAGAAGACAAGGAGACTAGAGATCAGATTATTCCAAAACTATGGGATTAAATATAAAACGATCGATAATTAAAAATTTTATTCTGATAAATAACATAAAAATTAATAATAAAAATAATTAATCAAATATAAAAATAATAATTAGATAAATAATCTAATATAATAATATAATACCAAGTAATAATATAATGAATGAACATAAGTTAAATATAATAATAATCATAAAAATAATAAATGATGCGACATAATATTAAAAGAACATATAATAATAATAATAATAATATTATATATAATAATAATAGATAATAATAATAATAATAATAATAATAATAATAATAATATAATAATAATATAATAGAATAAATAATAACAATAACTATAATAATAAATAATATATATAATAATAATAATAGTAATAGTATTAATAATAATATTAAGAATAGTAATAATAATAATAATATGAAAATAACTAATAATAATAATAATTAATATAAAATATAATATTGAAGTGACATATTATGGAATAATATAATATATAAGTAATAATAATAATAATATTATAATAATATATAATATTAATAATAAACAATATAACTAATATATATAAAGCCTTATGAATTGTAGCAGTAGTATTAGTATTATAGTAGTAGTTGTAGTAGTGGTAGAGTAGTAGTAGTATAATTTTTATAAATAACTGGCATCTTATGGAAGTGCTCAGGAACGTAGTTGAGTGATGAGCATCATACTAACGCTCAGGAAAAACATGAGCAATCAAGACTACATGAAAACGCTAAAAGCTTGAACAGGTAGCTTTGGAAGTAGCTGGAACATGGCTAAGTAGTATCAGGAAGTAGTGCTGTGATGACGTCGTACGGAAAAAATGCTCAGGAAGGTACATGAGCCTCAGGAACATTCATGAAAACAGCTAGAAGCATTGAAAGTAGCTTGGAAAGTAGCTAGAAGCATTGAAGTAGCTGAGTGTATGACAATCATACAGAAACGCTCAGGAAGTAGCTGAGTGATGGATCATACGGATAAGCCAGGAAAGTTACTATGAAAACCGCTAAACAGCATTGAAGTAAGCTGGGCAAACATGGAAAGTACGCTAGGTGATGACATCATAATGGAAAAACCGCTCAGGAAAGTACATGAAGTAGGAAAGTTGGAAAGTAGCTGAGTGATGATGTCATAGTATTGAAGGATAGAACATAGGGGTGGTAGGGGTGGCAGTGGGTTAAAAAATCTCATGAAAGTACTGAGCACTTCGCGAACAATAACGTGAAAGTAGCTCAGGAAAGTGCTGAGCCTCCACAAGCTGCGTTAGGATGACATCATAAGGTCTAAAAGGAATGACATATAAGATCTTTAGGATGGACGAAAAAGATAGAGATAGCGTGGAAATATGGAGTTGAGCTCATGGAAAGTAGGCGACCAGCATGGTGAAAGTGGTACGGATGCCAGGAGAGAGGAGGAATAGTCAGAAACGCGGAAGATAGAGTGTGCTAGAAAGTAAGCGGGTAGGTACAACAAGTCCTGCATACAGGGTCGGTATGCTTAAACACATATTTCGCTCTCGGCAACAACGGTGTTATACCAAGTATTCATTTATTTTAAGGTTTAAAATTATTGATTTTCTTATTTTTAAATTTGTTTTTTTTTGTGTTGTGAAATTTTATTATTTGTTTTTTTATTTTCATTTATATTTAATTAAAATACGTGTAACTATACTTTCTAATAACTAATCAGCATATTGCATCTAGAGAGGGTTTTTTGGGATGGGTTATTTTGTCATACAAGTGCGCGCTACATTTTGCAAACGGCGGGTTTATATTTTTATTTTTATTTTTGGGTCTAAATAATTACAATAGTTTTAAAGCCAAATAAATTTTTTTTACTGGGTTATATAGCTTAGGCCTAGCCGTTATAAGAAATGATTATAAAAGTAAGATATGTAAAATAATTTAATAGTTATAGCCGAAAATATGAATGGGTTATTTTTAGGTACAGTACTATATATAATATATAATATATATATATATATATATATATATATATATATATATATATATATATATATATATATATATATATATATATATATTTATAATAATATATATAATATATATATATATATATATATATATATATATATTTATATTTATATTCTCTCACCCAAGAATATAACTAAAAGATTAACTCTGGCATTCCAGTGCACCGACATTCATACAATAAATAAATTAAGACCTAAGACTAGAAAGCAAATATAATATTTAATATAAATAAATTACAAAATATCATTTCGAACTTATTGTTTTTATTTGTTATTTTAGCGGTAGTGGTAACCTTTCATAGGTCACAAAGCAAAAATTATTCAGTTCAATCACTTGCACAGTACTTAAAATAAGTGTAATTTCTTAACGCACACAGTGTTTTAATGGTTTCTTTCCATTCACAATATTAATTGTTTTATAAAATAAATGTACCGCTCAAATGATATATATCTTTTTCTTTGTACGTTTTATATGCTTATTTGATTCTGTCTTTTTCCAGTATTTTTTAATTCATATAAAACATTTAACTTTAGCGCGAAAAATTTTAAGTATAGTTATATCGATTATTACTGGGATCCGGGTAAAAACAACAATCCGCTTTCCTTGTCTAGGAAAACTTAAGTTTGGCAAATGAACTGTTGTGGTTCTTTAAAAGAGTCCTTTGGAAGAAACGTTGAATTCAAGGATATAATTTCAAAAGGGCTTCAAAGAGTTAATTGTGAAGGGGCTCTTTACCCCGTGATTCAAGGAGACTTGTTAAAGGGGCTCCTTAACCCGTGCCTAGAATAAACAAAAAAATAAATTATCTATACTATCATATTACCATCAATGACTTTAAAAAATTTGACTTACTCAATATTTAAAAAATCCTATGAAAAGCATTCCTTTTTATATAATAATCACTTAAATATCATGTCAACCTACCTCCAGTTTTTCCAGAGGCAGCTTAAAATAATAGAAGTAACAAGAATGAGCGCCTGTGCTCAATAAAAATGGAGTTTGGCGTTAAATCTCTTGAAGTTATGTAAAAAATTCTAAACTGTTTAAAGACACACTTCAATACTTAGAATCTGAGAAATGAAAAAAGAAAAGAGAAGGGAGGGTGGTAATTTTTTTTATTACAATATATATATATATATATATATATATATATATATAATATATATTATAATTATATATATTATTAATATATATATATATTTATATATATATATATAGTATATATATATATATATATATATATATATATTATATATATCAGTATATAACACACCACACACACACACCACACACACACACACACACACACACAAGGATTGTTCAAAAAGTATCCGGATTACATTACATGGAAAATATAGACGATACAGGTTAAGAGGCTTAGTCCCCTTCAAAATAAGAACCTCCTGCAGCTACACACTTTGCCCAACGTTCCTGCCATTGATGGAAACATTTCTGGAAGTCATTCTTCGGAATGGCATGAAATTGCCTCGTCGAATTCCGCTGAATGGTCATGACCATCAAGTTTGAGTCCACTTGAGTTGAGGAAATAGGAAAAAGTCACATGGTGCCATATCGGGCGAATATGGAGGATGTGACACCTGCGTTGTACCATGTTTCGCTAAATACTGTTGCACAACATTGGCATCACACGTTGATCCTTTTGATCCTCCGTTAGCAGGCGAGGTACGAACTTTGCTGCCACGCGTCTCATCTTCAAATCACAGGTCAAGATGGTGTCACATGAGCAAATAGAAATGCCTCACTCCTCTGCAACTTCACGAATAGGGTTGGGAAAGGAAAAAAACAAGCTCGTTTTTTTTCCAGAAAAACTTTTTTTCATGAAAAAAACAGCCTGAAAAAAACAAGTAAAAATTTGATTTTTTCGTTTTTTTCAATTAAGTTGTGGAATTTACATGTTTGAACAATTATATTATAAATATTAGCAAATATGCTCTAATTTGGACATTTTTTGGTTCCAATTTCTTACAAGGTGGAAGCCCCTGGGTTTGTGTTCAAAATTTTTATAGGTTTTCCATATTTTTATTTTATATTTCTGAATTTTGATATTACATAATATTTTGTTTTTTGTGGCTTTCATTAATCGTGTTTTCTTACACTGTTTCAGTTTTCAGTAACATTTTTATCATTAATTCACTGGCCAACAAAGATTTTGCGGCAAAACATTTGAAGGTCATTTTATAGGTAACTTGTTGCCCTGATTCCGAATACGACCTCCGTTTTCTTGACTCTAGTTTTTTTGAGATACAGGGTGGTCACAAAAATAATACATTAATAACAACAATTTGTTAGGTTGTAACGTAATTCACAAAAAAAAAACACGAAAGATATATATAAAATTGTTAATGAGTAAGTACATAAAATGCTAATAGGTCAAAACATTAATTCAGTACAATGAAATCACAATTAATGCATTACAAATCGCTGTCTATATGATTGTCTTCTGTGTGCGGAATGTGGACAATCACGTTGAAAGCTCCAACAATAGTCTGCCATCATGTGTGTTTCCCTCTTCCTTTGTATCTTTCTTCCATCACCTGATATCTTGATGGAACCTACTCCCTCTTGTTCTCACTATAAGCATCCTAGATTATCCGGAAACCGATCTAGGTGACTATGTAGAAAGTGAACTTTTTTGCTCATATTAGCATTCATTAAATTTTTGAAGTCTGAAAGCCTTTTCTGTACGAGTTCTACATAGTTGGCAGATTTATGGTTGCCCAAAGTTCTGAACAACCAAAACAAAACTTTTCCAGGCAGATGCTTCAATATCAGTCATGGAATTTATGAAAATTGTCATCCTTGATGATTTGGCGACATTTGAGGGCCGCTAAGATTCCAGCTTTGAGTTTCTCCATACTCACCCTGAAAAAAATCTGCAAATATATTTGAAACCTTCACCATCTTTGTCTAGGGCCCTAACAATTGCTTCATCAGTCCTAGTTTGATGTGGAGTGGTGGGAAAATAATTTTTCCCCTGTCAGCCAGTGGTTCGTTAATGATATTTGATGCACCTACAGTCATATTTTCCCTAGCAGGCCATATAACTTTTTTCCAGTGGTCTTCTTTAGCCCTACTATCCCACAAGCATATGAACAAGGGTACTTAGTATATCCGCTTTGCTGCCAAGTAAGATGTTGACCAACTTCAAATCAACGCATATAGACCACTGGTGTTCATTATATGTAAGCTTCTGCAAGATCATCTTATATTTTTATATTCCTCTTTCAGTTTTTTTGAGTGACCTATTGGAATCGCTGCATAACTATTGATTGTACAATAAAACACATTTCAAGCTTCTCGTTGAACTATCCATAACAATCGCCAATCTCTGGTCGTTATTTAGGTAATCCCATTTTGGAGTAGAGTTCAGGGATTTTTCTAACGTATACTAGGTTTTCTTCTTCAAAGAAATATGGAAGAAGTACCTACTCTCTTGTCCAAAAAAAAGTTTTTTTACATTCGGCCTTGAGCCAGTTCTTTTCACTTAGTCTAAATGCTAAAGCTCAGATCTTGCTTGGAGCGACTTTAACTCTCGTACTAATCATTGATCTCTTCAACTGGAGAACTCGTTGCTGGTGTGAGTAGCTTTCTTCATATTCACTACCACTACCTGCACGTGTGCACACCAAATCTGGATATCTTCTTCATCAAACAATGCTAGGTCTGGTGTAGTGAACACTTGGATGGGGACATCGTCGGAGTGTGGTAAAGGTCGCCTTGCTGATTCCAAATCCGGATACTCAAATTTACGTTTCTTGTACGATTGATACCTTTCACATTAACCAAACAAAAATAACAGTCACTGTGGTGATTCTTTGGCTCCCGCCATACCATAGGCACACCAAATTTTAAACTTTTCTTCGTCCATTTTTCCACTGACGTAGATTTTTGACACACGTTTTACAGACCATATGGGAGCCCAAGACTTATCTTGGACTCCGAGTTTCATTCCAAAGTATGTCAGAAATGCTTGCTTCACAAAGTTAGTAATATTTCTTCTTTGGTTCTCCTGGCAATATTCACCACAGATGTAGCAGAATACATTGGGTTATTCAAACAGGCTCTTCGTGAAGTACTCATAGTGTTTTGAAAATAGAAAAATAAAGTATATATAAAAGTAAGCCCCTTAAAAAGAAATAAACGATATTACTGTAAAATATGCCTTAAAAAGATATTGATATAAGAGGAAATTGGATACACCCTGTATCTCAAGACTAGGCCAATCTTGCGAAACTAAATGTCATTTTCTCGAAATCAGCACACCCGATTATATCTATAAATTCCGATAAAATATCCTTGCAAGCTAAAAAAAATTTTTTTTTGTTGGCCAGTTTTATTTTTTCAGAATTAAAATGCCACGTGCAAAAAGTCGTGCGACTGTACTTTTTTAGGGAAATAAAAAGGTAGTCAAGGCCCTCGATGAAATGTATTTTGTTGTGTTATGACGTTGCCAAAACTAGTATTTATTGCTCATAATCTAGACTAGGCAATTCCCTGAAAATTTTGCCAACTGAGAGAGATGATTATGCTAGGGCAGCTAAGCTTAAGAGTCCTGTTACTGCCCCTGCTCCTTCACCACTGTCATTCTTACACGATACTTCATATGACTGAGATATCAGACTTTATATCAGTCATATAAAAATTAAATGTGGCTGTTCACGCTGATGAGCCCAGTGATAATGAGCTTGATAGTAGTCAGTGCTCAGTAGTGACTGGGGTCTGGGGAGTGGGGGACTAGTGATTAGTGAATCAAAAGTTGATATTCCAAAGCCAATATTTAATTTAGTCA
>JABUQX010092760.1:0-2500 GCA_015478945.1 Trachelipus rathkii
ACAACACTCACCCTAGATGCACACTACTAACATCCTACTGCTAATTTCAACTAAGTTCCACCAATGTTAACGTTTAATATTTATATTGGTATATATCTCAGCATCCATATAACAATATTTAACACATGGCTGGATTTTCATCAAAATTATTTAAACTCAATTAATGTAAAATACTTTGGTTTATATTTAGAATTACTGTAAGCTGCATTGAAAAACATTAAAGCCAACTAGATTCATCTAGTTATACATAGGCCAACAGAGCTTACAATATTAAGCCTCAACTCTTTATTCTAATATCCCAATGTAATCCTCTTCCCTATAAGAACATCAAGTAATAAATTATGCTAACCCCAAAAAGTGCCCTAATAAATACCAATTGATACCAATAACAATTACTCTAATACCCCAATAGCTAGCAGAAATACAATATCACTAACAATAATAATAATAAAATAATAATAATAATAATAATAATAATAATAATATATTATTACTCTTCTAAGCACAAATCATTATCAAGAACAGTCATTTCAGCATTCTTAATAATATATAATAGTATATAGCAGATATATATATCATATATATATATATATAATATATTGTTATATGTATATATATATATATATATATATATATATATATATATGTATATATATATATATATATATATATATATATATATATATACTGCTATTACTATCCTAATACTTAATGTTAATTATTATTGGGAAGATTATTAAAAGTTTGCAGTTTTCTAGGGGGATAATTTTTTTTAGACAGAGTTTCTTCCTAGGATTGAAAGAGCATCTTCAAGCACATCACTCAAGAATTATGACACGGTATCGGTATCGGTATCGGTATCGGTAGCGGTGTAAAAAGTCTTACCTGCTTCAACAAGGTGATCCAGAGTTGGAAATCTTTTCTTGACTTGTGGGGACATCATCGTCAGTGTTATGACGAAGGTTAAATTCGCATATCTCATAATTGTGCGCCTCATCATTCGGCCTCTTTCGTCCTGTTAAATAAGCAATAACAATAATCATAATTATAATTAATAATAATAATAATAATAATAATAATAATAATAATACACATACACCACACACACACACATAATAATAATAATAGTAATAATAATAATAATAATAATAATAATAATAATAATAATCAAAATAGTAATAATAAACACTAGCCTCTTACATTTCCATGAATGGAAGATGAAACAAACACTGCAAGAGAATCTGGCCAAGGAATTTGTTTGTATTGGTCCCACCAACGAGTCATGACGTTGCTCACGTAGAAGCCCAAAACGAAGGAAATAGGAATCATTTCGTTAAAATCTTGAACATGAAGGGCAATCGTTTCAAACGTCCTAATAATAATAATAATAATAATAAAAATAATACATACATACATACATACATACATACACACACACACACACACACACACACACACACACACACACACACACACACACACACAATAATATTAATAATAATAATAATAATAATAATAATAATAATAATAATAATAATAATAATAATAATAATAATAATAATAATAATAATAATAATAATAATAATAATAATAATAATAATAATAATAATAATAAATACAAAAATATAATAAATACAGTATGCTTAGGTATTATAAATCCTGGTAATAATTTACCTTTTTTGTGTTTCAGTCAAAGCCAAGGTATAAACAAATCTCAAGATGTAATAAAGAGCGCAGTAAACCAAAAGTTCTGGCCAAACGAGCTTGTAGATACTTCCTTTCCATCTGTATGGAATATATACAGCAGCATAAAGAGTAGCAGTATAAGAGAGCAGCAAAGAGTGAGTAGTATATATATAAGGTTAAGGTTATATAAGGTTAAGGTATATATATATAAGTTATATATATATATATATATGAGCATATGTATATGTTGCTATATATACATATATGTTGAGTGTTGTTGGTTAAGTTATATGCCATATAAGGTTGCTGTTATAGTTAGGTTACATATATTTTATATTACTATATATATAAATATTTAATATATATATATATATATATGTTATATATATATAGTATATATATATTTATATATATTGCTGCTATATAAGTGGTATATGAGTGTATATATTGTTATATATATATATATTAAGGTTATATATATATATATATATATATATTATTAAGGTTATTTATATATATATATTTATATATATATATATAGTGGAAAGAAGAGTATATATATATATATTATTAATATGAAGATATATATATATATATATGGCATATATGTATATGTTCATTCATTAGTGGTTATGATTTAGAAAACTTTTAATTTACACCAATTAAATTTTTATATGTAATAAATTAAATTAATTTATTTCAGGTTAGGTCAAGGCCTCATTATTGTCAGTCTATTTTAAATATTTTACAGAATTTCTGTATCCACATACAAATATCATAATTGTTTAAATTATATTTCTGAACCTTGAGCAGA
>JABUQX010092760.1:7500-10000 GCA_015478945.1 Trachelipus rathkii
CAATATTCATAATAATATTACTAATAATAATGTACAATTATAACAAGAATAATAATCACACACATACACATACACACACACACACATACATACACACACACACACTCCTGAATCCTGAAAATGTTAAAGTTGAGAGAAACCAAATTAATTGATTATAATAATAATAATAGTAATAATAATAATAATAGTAGTAATACACACAAGAATAATAATAATAATAATAATAACACACACACACACACACACACACACACACAATAATACACACACAATAATAATAATAACAATAATAGTAATAGTAATAAAAATAATGATGATCATAATAATAAATAAAATAACAATAATAATAATCATAATAATAATAATAAAAATAATAATAAAAATAATACACACACACACACACACACACACACACACACACACACACACACACACACACACACACACAATAATAATAATAATAATAATCACACACACACACACACACACACACACTCTTGCACACACGCGCACACATACACACGCACACACACATTAATAATAATAATAATAATAATAATAATAATAATAATCATAATATTAATAATAATAATACACACACAATAATAATAATACACACACACAGATAAGGCCAATAATACAATTAATAATTATATTCATACTTATAATTGTCATAACACACACACATACACACACACACACACACACAACACAGACACACACACATTATTATTATTATTATTATACAATAATAATAATAATACACATGTAATAATAATAATAATAATAATAAATAATAGTACAAATAATAAGAACCTTAATCATACATCCACACACACAGGGACACACAAACATCACACATATACACATACACACACACACACACATCCACACACGTACTCACCCTCACTCACACACACCCATCACACACAAACACAATACACACACAGAATAAGAATAATAATAATGTGAAATTTCATATAATTTTTTTTAATATATATTTTAGTTTGTTAAATTAGTATTTTTACATATATATATATATATATATATATATATATATATATTTTTATATATATATATATATATATATATATATATATATATATATATATATGTTATTAGTATATATATATATATATATATACATATATATATATATATATAGATGGTATATATATATATATATATATATATATATATATATATATATATATATATATATATATATATATATATATATATATATATATATATATATATATATATATATATATATATATATATATATTTTTTATATATATATCCTTCACTTTCCACAGATGAGAATAGAGTGCTTAACATGCACGAAAATAGAATAGTCAAGAAGAAAAACATGATGTAATTCGAAAGGAAAGCTTCCCACAACTTCCCCTCTTACCCTTTAGTGCGAGCTGGTCATAACCAGAAATCCAAACCAGGGCTTCAGAACACTAAGACGGATCCAAACTGTTGTATCTCGTAAATGTAGGGTTCATACCCTGGGACAGGATCGCAAACATACTCCGTCGCAAAACCCTTACATGTATTCCTATTATGCTCCTTTCTCCTCTCCACTGCCAAACTCACATTCTTTTCCTTTAGATAACCCTTTGCTGACTCAATCCAATTTTTTTTGGTCTTCCACCACGTCTTTTCTGATTACACTCACCAATATACATCCGCTTAACCAATCTACTATCGTCCATCATTTCCAAATGAGTAATAAACTTAATACACTCTCGTTTATTCTCTCATCTACGCGTCTTTTTTTACACCACAGCCCTCCCTTAAACAATCATTTCTCATTTTATTAATTCTCCTCACATCTAACACACCCCTAAGATTTATCCATCTGAACAGGTTAAACATTAGATCTATCTATATCTCTTATTCCAAACCATAAATTTACCACTAAATATAACACCAGTAACAACAAATTAACTTTACCACTACCGTGGTTGTATTATTAGAGCGACAGAGTCACATGGCAAGGGCCTGAATTCGATCCCTAGTCCGAATCCTAGGCAGAAATAACCTAGAGAAGTTACCCTTCTAGAATAGGGCTATGCCCGTGAGGTGTGAACTTCATATTAAAAGAAAAACCTCCACGTGCAGAACCCTAGCCCATATAATACTTATTCCTTTTGCATTCACCATTAATTTAATTTTGCCACTCACCTTTAAACCATTCACAATTTTCCTACTTCACTCTGCATCTCCCGTTCCCTTTTCATCTAATATATAGCCTAAATATTTAAACTCATACCTGTTCAAATTGCTCACCATATAACATTATTTCACACCGGAGACTCTCCCCCTCCATTACTATCATCTTGCTCTTATTTACATTTACATTCAAACCTCTTTATTTACACCCCCTGCATACCCCTTACTAATAATCCTCTCAAGCTTACTTCAGATTTGTAACACAAAACTAAATCATTAGCGTACTATAAGCTTTCTTCAATTCTCCGTACAGTAC
>JABUQX010092760.1:15000-22500 GCA_015478945.1 Trachelipus rathkii
TTATTATTATTATTATTATATTATTACATATATTATTATTATTATTATTATTATTATTATTATTATTATTATTATTATTATTATTATTATTATTATTATTATTATTATTATTATTATTATTATTATTATTATTATTATTATATTATTATTATTATTATTATTATTATTATTATTATTATTATTATTATATAATTATTATTATTATTATTATTATTTTTACTATTATTATTATATTATTAATATTTTTATATTATTATTATTATCATTATTAATTTTGTTATTATTATTATTATTATTATTATTATTATTATTATTATTATTATTATTATTATTATTATTATTATTATTATTATTATTATTAGTATTAGTATTATTATTATTATTACTATTATTATTATTATTATTATTATTATTATTATTATTATTATTATTATTATTATTATTATTATTATTATTATTATTATTATTATTATTATTATTATTATTATTATTATTATTATTATTATTATTATTAAACCTCAATATCAGTATTTATTTTAATGTATGATTTATTTCTTTCAAGCCTCCTGAAAGTTTTTCTTTCTACAGAAGAAATTTTCTTTAATATTATTCTAAAATAAAATAAACTTGATTTAATTACAGAATTACCGATCTTTCGTAAGTATACTTCGAACATTTTTAAGGAGTAATATTTTTTTTTTTTTAGATTTTAACAATTTTGATAAAATAAATATCGTTTAAGCTAATAACAAAAGTAAATAAATAAAATTGATTATTTTAAAAGTTTGAAAAGTTAACTTACATTGACTTTTTTGTTATTTCAAGATGTTTAAAAATTGGACATTTCATTATATTTTATATTTATCACTGGCTTATGTTTCTTTAACAGCAATGATTCCAAGAGGCGCAATTCATAAAAATAATTTTTTCTTGTTATGATGGAGAAGCTTTCTTTTATGTTGTTATCGGGATTTTTGTGGTGTCCTTCTTTAAATGTTGAAATACTTTGCTCGGCTTATACTTGTGTTGTGAGGTTGTGACATTCTAATGTTGAGGGTATTCGTTTTGTATCCGATATAAGCGGCGTTACATCTACTTTCAGAACATTGAAATCGATATATATCGTTACTACTCTCACCATTCGAAAGCACTTCGCGAATAGAGAAACACTAGCTCAATTTCAATGGCTTATAGTAATATAAGTTTCTTCCCGGCTTTTGCTTTAATATGTTCTTTTAAAATTAATTTTAATTTGATTTCTTTCTCTTTTTTCTGATCAATATTTTCATTTTTATAATATAATATGAGCTTATCTTTTTCGTTTCATTGATGGATTTGTCAAATAAGTTATTTAAAATGTTCTTTATATTTTTCTCTATAATGTACTGCCGGAAATTATTGTTAATTAGATAGATTCTGTGTTATTCTTTTAATTTCTGCAAGGTAAAAAAGGGTTCAATCAGACGATATCTTAAACGCTAGGTGAACTAAAGTTTTTATTGAAGAAATTTTGTAGCTTGGAGGACTGAAGGATTCGAAATTCAAGTATGTTCCTTTATCTGTAGATTTAACGTAGGCACTTCTATCAATTTTTACATTCACTTTAATTTTAATGTTAATATCTAAGAAATTAATATAGTTACTATTAGCCTTTTCAAAAGTAAATTTTAAACCACTAAGATCTTCTACTTTGGATTTGAACTCTTGAACATGTTCTGGATCGTTAGATATTTCTAAGGTGTCGTCTATGTATCAAATGTAAAAGAGAGGATTGAAAAGGGCGTTTTCATTAAAATTTTTATTTTCTACACGAATCCGACATTTATAACCCCTTCGGCAATGTATTTTTAATCAGAGAATAGATAGTGAGTTATATTCTTAGGAAATATATTAAGTTTTTGTAGACATCAGAGAAGAGTAGGAGTCAATACTAACGTATAACCAGTTATCGGTGGGCCTAATGGGAAATCCAGTTAATATACAGGAGTTATCATTAATATTTATATAAATTTTAATATCTAGGAAGTTATCATTAATATTTAAATTAATTTTAATATCTAGGAAGTTATTATATTATTTTGAGACGTTTTAAAAGAAATTCAAAACATCCCTTTATAATTAATATTAAAATAATTTTTAATATTGATTATAAAGGGATGTTGTCATGGCTTTAGATATAAATAAAGTATCGCTAATATACCTTATGTAGAGAGTAGGGTAAAAAATGATTTCATCTAGAACGTATTTTTATTTATTGTAAACATAAAAAAAATCAGCAAAAGTGGGATCAAGAGGTGAGTTTATTTGAACTCAAGCTGCTTGTGATTTATTTATTTATTTACTTTATGCTCAAAAATTTGTTTTTATCTACAAAATTTAAATAAACATTTCAAAGGCAATCAAAGAATACAGCTGCAAATCCAACAATTTAGAGTCATCAAAGAACCAAAAAAGGTTTGGTTTCCATACTAAAAGCTTACGTCGTTCCTACGGAAAATTTGGAGTGACAGAACAAGGTACAGATCTAGCAACACATATATTGACTCTTTTTTTCACTCAGTTTCACCTCATTCATCCCAGATGTTACAATTACTGTCATTTATTAATATATTATAGCGATAATTTTTGGAATACTCATCCTTCATTTCCGGACCACCCATCATTCATTTTTGGATCACCCATCTTTTAATTCTGGATCACTTATCCTTTATTTCTGGTTTACACGTCCATCATTTCTGAATCACCCAACCTTCATTTCAGGCCACCCATTATTCATTTCTGGATTGAACATCCTTCATTTTTGAATCACCCATCCTTCATTTCTGGATCACCCATCCTTCATTTATTTACCACATATTCTTTAAATAAATATTTCCAAACGTTTTGTATCAGTGTATCAGTCAGGATAAGTAGTCTTTAAGATCAGGACACAATAACGCTTTACCTAATTCTGGTAGAACTGCTAAGGTGGAGGTAATATACATATATATATATATATATATATATATATATATATATATATATATATATATATATATATATATATATATATATATATATATATATATATATATATATATATATATATATATATGTATGTATGTATGTATGTATGTATGTATATTAGAAAGTTATACTACTGATTTTTAAAATTATTCATAGATAATTTTCTGCCTAAATAACATCATAACATCAAGTAAAAGAATATTATTATTATTATTATTATTATTATTATTATTATTATTATTATTATTATTATTATTATTATTATTATTATTATTATTATTATTATTATTATTATTATTATTATTATTATTATTATTATTATTATTATTATTATTATCTTCGAATTTCGAATTTATTACCATGCTATAGCGAAAACATAATACGACTGAGTTTCAAAAGTGTTAGACTTAAAAATGTCAATATTTGGTTCTCATGTAAAAAATAAATAATTCCGCACACGACTAAATATGCTTACACACACAGAGACTTACACCCACGTACCTATATATTTATGAGGAGGTATGAGCATATACAGCAGTATATATATATATATATATATATATATATATATATATATATATATATATATATATATATATATATATATATATATATATATATATATATATATATATATTGTTAGGGAGATAAGATAACCACCTAAATGTAAACAACAAAGTTAAAGCGGAAAAAGATTGAGTTTGGAAAATTTAGATTGCTCGGAAATCTCAGACTGGAAGGATGTAAAGAAAACCAGTGATAGCCTGAAGAAGATGAAAGTAGGGAAGACAAAGAAAGAAAAAGCCCCAAGGAATGGTAAGCCAAACTTAATAAATATTATTAATGTTTCTTTTACGATTATTTTTTTGTGTATTTCATTTTGTAAGGTTATTATTTTATCTTATTTTAGGGGAATTAGCGGACGACTAAAGTAGCTAGTCACGAATTAGTAGCAACGAGAGTAACTAGTAATAGTCTTCGTCCGTCTGTGTTTGTGGAAATCTGAAGGAAAAATTGAAATGATTTGTCCGCTTATGATTTCAATTAAGAGCTTCAGCGAAGCTGCCTCTACGTATATAGAAATGAGAAGTCCTGAAAAATGCTGCTAAAAGAATAATGCTCCTTGAAATAAGGTGCTTTTTGAACGTGTTAAGAATACTTGCCGTAATCATTAGAAGAAATCCTCGTGACTGATTAATGATGTTTTGCCGATCAACAAAATACCGCATCAGTGGAATGGATTATTCACAAGTGTAGGTAATCCAAAGACATTGCCAGTGTTTGTGTGTTAAATTAAAGTGCCTCTGTCTCGGTAAAATTTGTGAAGTGATTTCATTGATTTACAATTTTGTATATATACGATATTGATTTTATTATTTAGCTAGGTATAGAATAGGAATTAGTATTTAACTAAACATAACTGTTAATGATTTCCTAATAATTTGTGCAACCTCCTTAAATATAATTAAAATGCATAACTTACTATTCTTCTCCTTCTTTATTGGTATGAAAACAGCATGGTGGTAAAATTTAAGTGTGCTGCATTGTTGTCTGTACATATGGTACGTATTGGATTTAAAATAAAAGAAACTGTTTCATAATATTTAATAATAACGAAAGATTTATATGTGCTTTATATTTGCAATATCAGTTATATTTTTACAGAAGGTAAAAAGAAGTCAAGAAAACGCGATTGTTTCAATATGTATATATATATATATACATTGAAACAAATATATTATATATATATATATATATATATATATATATATATATATATATATATATATATATATATATATATATATATATAAATATATATAAGTATAGATATTATTATAGTAAGCAGTCATTCGAGTTATATAGTTATTATATATATATATATATATATATATATTACATGCTATATATATATGCATATATATAATATATATATATATATATATATATATATATATATATATATATATATATATATGTATATATATGGAGAGTTCAGATTTAGAGGAAGTTAGAATTGCAGTTTTGCTGTCGGAAGGTACTAGAGAAAGAAAAGAGGAAGAAACGAAGAAACAAAGAAACAAAGGAAGAGACAAAAATGCCAGAATGGACTGGAGGAAGAGGAACCAGAAAGGTTATTGCATTTTCATCAAAGAAATAAGTTCTAAGTGTCACGGAGAATAGGTTTTGCACGATTCCGGGATGAAATATGAATAGCATTGAGTTTTTGAAGATTGAAGAGGACTCTAATTCCTGAAGGCAGCGCCCCCTGGTGGCTAATAGCAAGAAAACAAGGAGAGTTAAACCAAGGGTTGTTAGGTTTAGTTGCAGGGAAATGATATGTAATATAAGACATAATATAGAATGCGCACCTCCATGCCAGAGATAATCACATCGGTAATGCGTTCATGACACTCCCAGGGCCCCCCCCTAAAGAAACAATGGTCATTCTGTAGGAAATCAAAGAAGTATAGCTTCAGGTTCTACAGGTTAACTCCATCGAAGTTGCATAATCGTTTCCTAGCCATTGAAAGGGATTTTTTCCGGCGGAAGACTTGAAGAGATCGAAGAAGATATAAATATAAGATGATTGGAGGAACCCACATGAGGGAAGAGTTTAACAGAATAAGGAAAATGGTTGGAAGTAGGGTTGGCAGAGCACCAGAATTTTGGGCACCACACCGAACCGCACCGCAGTAAGCTCACCACGCACCGCACTCGGTGAACCGGCCAACCATAGTTGGAAGTTAGGAAAAGGTTTAAAATATTTCGTTCATCTCTAAGAGGATTATGGATAAGAGTAAGGAGTTACACCAGCAACTCGAGGTCATTTAAGATAGAGAAATGATAAGCCAGTTCACCATTTGTTTCTTGGGAATTAGAGGAAAACCACTGGTGGTGATGAGCTTTGAAGTCAACAAGGATGATGATTTCAATGAAAGAAAAATAGAGAATTTGCTCTGTTTTGAAATTTTGATCGTCGAATAATTTAGTATAGTCAGTTGAGTTATGGGACAGATGCACAGAATAGATGAATTTAGAAGTAAATTGACAAGATAGTTTGAGCCATAATGTAGAAAATTCGGAAGCCTCTAAATCAAAAACATGAGAACAAACAACGGCGTCACGCACATAAGAACAACAGCCTCTTCTTGACTTAAAATTGAGGGTAGAGATAGTAAAATTTAACAGAGTTGGTATTTATCTCAGTATCCTCAAACAATAGAGTTTCTGTTAAAAAAAAGAGATGAGGTTTAGAGGAGGAAAGACGATGCTCAACAAAGTGGACATTAGAGAAAAGACCGCGAAGACCGAGAAGGTTGCAGAAATTAACGGCACCAGCCCCACCAATGAAGGAAGGACAAATACGGAGATAGTACACTTTGCTTTATCCCAACAGCAAACATGCAGAATGCCAATAATTAATACATCCAATTATAGCAAATGTTGGATATATTATTTACCTGCGTCAATGAACGCGAGTATACTCTGGACTATATGGACTGGCGTACAAGTTCAAAGACCCCTGAATTGTTGCGAATGGTTGTGTAGGAGTCTACGATACGTTGATGAAGCTTCTCTACTATTGGATTGCCAGTAGCATTCACCAAATCCTTTCAATTTCCACAGAGATAAAAATATAAAGATTAAGGTCAGGCGATCGTGGGGTCATGTCACAGGTCTACCCCTACCTATCCACTTGCAGTGCTATTTAACCGTAAGGATGACACACTATTGCTGAAATGTGCTGGAGAGTCATCATGCATAAACCACATGGATGCTCTTGTTGCTATAGGCACATCTTCAAGTAGGTTGGGAAATATGTTGAGAAGAAATTCCATGTAGACATGGCCTGTAAGACGTTGTGGTAAAAATAGTGCCCTATCAGATGGTCCCCAACTATACCAGTTCAGATGTTGATTCTGAGCTGCTGCCGGATTCCAACCTCTGTCGTACTCTTTGGATTTTGCTGAGCCCACAGGTGCCGGGTTAGGAGAATTTGTAATACCATCGGGCTCAGACGTTGGTTCATTCGTAAAGAGTACTGATTAGAAAAAAAGTTATAATGGCAACCATCCGGAAGAACCAGAGGCAAAATATGACATGGTGGATAATCATTTACTGAAAGACCCCGCACACGTTGAAGATGGTACTGATACAGGATACTGAAAGTGATCATGATTATTCTTCATGCTGTGTTTCAACTTACAGGACTTACCTGCAATTGTCATTTGCTGGTACCAAGGCCGTCGGCAACGTGTTGCAGTATAAGTTCTACCAGGTCAGCTTTGCAAGCTACTTTAGGTCTAACACGATCGACAGCTTGTGATCCCATGTATCTTGTATCCACAACTCGCCGGAATACTGAGATAAATGTTTGATGATTC
The DNA here is from genome assembly GCA_015478945.1 of Trachelipus rathkii. Lineage (NCBI taxonomy): Eukaryota > Metazoa > Arthropoda > Malacostraca > Isopoda > Trachelipodidae > Trachelipus > Trachelipus rathkii. Next base: position 22,395 of record JABUQX010092760.1, read on the forward strand.
GGCTACTGTCTATCAGGAAGCGTTCTTCAATACAGCTGCGCAGCCCTGCGTTCACTACCATTAACGTGACCGTACATGTTGATCATGTCTACCTCCTCAAGATAGG
>JABUQX010092760.1:27500-30000 GCA_015478945.1 Trachelipus rathkii
GATAGATAAGATAGATAAGGAGAGGATAGATAGATAGATAGATAGATAACTTAAATATGCAGAATATTAATGGATAGATAGATAGATGAAAAAATAGATAGAGTGATAACATGACTGAAACTAGAAAACTATCTAATCTTAACAGTTATATAACACATAGCAACAATATATATATATATATAATATATATATAGGTATATATATATATATATTATATATATATAGATATATAGTATATATTAATATATATATATATATATATATATATATATGATACCTTGGCAATTAAGGTGTCTTCATCAATAATACAATAGAATATAATAAACCCATTACAGCAATTGAACAAAATTCATGTTTAAGACCTTACTGCTACGAGTGGTCTTTTCATACTAAACTAAATATATGACCAAAAAGTTCAAGTCCACTGACTGAGTGCCTGTGTCACGCATAGGCACTGCATGGCAGTGTTTTTTTGGCTCTGCTTTTGTTTTTGTTGTTTTTTCGTCATTTGAATGAATGAATCTACAACCATTACTATTATATGTATATTTTAGTTAAAAATAATCTTAGTATTGTCTATAAAAAATAATTTATTTGTTTTTTAATTTTTTTTATTAAGTTAATTATTTTTTAAAATTTTTGCATTGGAAAGAAAATTGTTTTTAAATAATTTAAAAGAAAATGGTTTATAAATTGATTTAAAAGGTAAACTTTTTTATTTTAGTTTTTTTTATGTTTAAAAATTCTCTGAATATATTTATATATATATATATATATATATATATATTATATATATATATGATAATATATAATATATATATATTATATATAATCTATATATTATATAATATATTCATATATGATTATATATATATATATATATATAATAATGATAATATATATATATATATAATAGTATATATAATATATATATATAATGATATATATATATATATATATTATATATAGTATATATGATATATATATACGGTATAATATATAATAATGTATACTATGTAATATATATAATATATATATTATATATATAATATAATATATATATATATATATATATAGGTATATATTATATATATATAGTAATGTAATATATAATATTATAAAATAATATATAAATTCTATATATATATATATATATATATATATATATATATATATATATATATATATATATATATATATATATATATATATATATATATATATTATATAGTTCATATATATATATATATATATATATATATTATTTATATTATACAAAGATATATAAAAGGAGGAATTATAGTATTGCAACAAAGAGGACTTACATTGACACTGAAAACAAAATTACAAGAATTGAATAATAGAACAATGGACATTTATATGGTTTACCAAAAAAAAACAAGAAAACACTGAGAACCCACCCTTAAGGCCTATAGTAAGTATGACTGGTACCGTGACTCATGATATCTCAAAATACACAAACAACCTAATTAGACCATATCTTAACGAAATATTTAAAGTTAAATCAACAGATGAATTTTTGGAAAAATTTAATACATTTGTTCATTCGATCGTGGAAAAAATAATATCTTTGGATGTCGAAAGTCGATTCACGAATGTTCCTACAATCTGAAATTATTGACATAACATTAGCAAATAGTTTATCATCAAATGAAATAAACCACACCGCTCGTCCATAAGAAAGAACATTCTGAGAGAGTTACTTTACATATATGTACCAACGAAAACACCTTTCAACTTCAAAAATAAAACATATATTTCAAAAAAATGGCGTATCTATGGGATCACCTTTAGGACCAACTTTCACAGATTTCTACATGTTATCGGTATAGAAAACAAAATTTTTAATGAAAACGCCCTATTCAATCTTTTCTTTTACATTCGATACGTAGGCGACACATTTGTAATTTTACCGATCCAGAACATATTCATCGAGTTTCAAAATCTAAAATAGAAGATCTGCAGTGGTTTAAAATTATTTTGAAAGAGCAAATAAATACTACATTAATTTCTTAGATGTAAATATTAAAATTAAAAGAAAATGGAAATTGATAGATGTGTCTACGTTAAATCTACAGATGAAGGAACATACTTGAATTGCGTCTCTTTCACTCCTCTAAGCTACAAAATTGATACCATAAAGACTTTAGTTCACCGACCTTTTAAGAAATCGTCTGACTGGAACCTCCTTTTTGATATACGAAATTAAAAGAAATAACGCAGAATCTAATAAAACAAATAACTTCGCCCCAGTAATAAATTATAGAGATAAACCTATAAAGAACAGCTTTAAATTAATTTATTTACCAAATACGCATGCAATAAAACGAAAACGATAAGCTTGTAGTATATTATAAACTGAAAATATCAGTCAGAAAAAGAGGAAGAGAACAAATTAAAATTAAATTTTAAAAGAGCATATTAAAGCAAAAGACGAGAAGAAGCTTAATTTAAGATCGTACTATATAGCCATTGAACT
>JABUQX010092761.1:0-5000 GCA_015478945.1 Trachelipus rathkii
CGGTATGCCCAATTGATTTTGCTATGTTCGCGTTTGCGGGTATAACTTCATTCTATTAATATATTCTAAATTTCCTTCGATATTAATATTTAATTATTATTTTATTAATCTTATAAATTAAAATTAAGAGTCTTAAACCATTAAAAAATTCTGATCGTTTAAATAATTTCCAGGAGGGTTCAAACCTATAAATAACCTAGCATATATATATATATATATATATATACATATATATATATATATATATATATATATATATATATATATATATATATATATATATATATATATATATATATATATATATATATATATATATATACCTATATACATATATATATATATATATATATATATATATATATCAAGCTCGATTTTATGGTGCAATAAAATTTCATGAGTGACAGAAGAGAGAGAGAGAGATTCAGAAATAGGAAATTAAAAATAATAAAAATATATTAAAACAATTTTATTTCCATTTTCTTTTTAAAAACATTATATCGATATTCAATAAACTGATAAATTTATATAAACTAAGGAATTTACTGTTGCTATATAACCTATATATATATATATATATATATATATATATATATATATATATATATATATATATATATATATATATATATATATATATATATATATATATATATATATATATATATATATATATATATATATATATATATATATATATATAAACTACCTTTTAACGTGTTTTATCCCCTTTTCAGAGGGTAACACGGGGGGACTACAGGAAATCGAACTTTAAGGCCGGCTATCCCAAACCAGCGCCACCAACGTGTTCGCAGTCAAGTTTTAATTCTTGCCCCCAGGTAGATAAAACCCAACTGCTACGCGGAGGATTTGAACCAGCGTCCTCTCGTATGAGAGGCGGTGACTTAACCTGCGCCACGAGGCGTTCTCTCTCTCTCTCTCTCTCTCTCTCTCTCTCTCTCTCTCTCTCTCTCTCTCTCTCTCTCTCTCTATATATATATATATATATATATATATATATATATATATATATATATATATATATATATATATATATATATATATATATATATATATATATATATATATATATATATTATATAATTATTAACAATTAAAAAAGTATTTTTGTAGTCTACGCCTCGATTGTTGTGAGCAAGAGTTTTAACTATATCGGCTAGCTAGGCCTTGTCGTTTGTACAATTGCTGCGAAGCTGGTAAATTATTTTAAAGGTCCCAATTCAGGTTTCGAATCCATCGTTTTAAAATATCCAACTCCGAATCCCGGTCCTGCTGAACCATTATTAAATCCCACAACTCCCTACTTCGAACCCCGCCCCCTATCTGATGACCCATATCTTTCAAGCAACCCTTGCCTAGACTCCACCCACAAATAATCATTCGACAGGCAGAGATTAAGAAGAGTTGGTAACAGTAGACTGAGTTGATGAGGATTAATATCCTAGTCTCCACAGATTGGAGAAGAGCTATACGGGGGGGGGGGATTCCCCCTATACGTGAGAAACGTACTACAGACAAAGACAAATGAACCCCCCACCTCCATAGTAAGAACAAGTAACTAGGAAAGGATAGGAAATTTTTCCCCCTTTCTCAGAAGTTCTTCCAAGTAAATTCAAGAGAAAAAGAAATTCCAAGAATTGTAAAAATAGATAAAAGTTAAATTAGAGAGAGAGAGAGAGAGAGAGAGAGAGAGAGAGGTTATATAAAAAGTTGCGCAGAGCAGAAATATGAAGGATTTGAGCTTTTAGGCACTAAAATCAATTGCATTTCTTAGCTTCAATTTGATAAACGAGACAGCTCATATGTTTGAAAGCAACCTCCATAGCATCTATTCTACTACCTTTTAAATTTAAAAGATTACCGTTAAGTAGAAATCAACGGATAAGATTTGGTGAAGTGTGAGATAGAAAGTGTTTTTAAATAGGAAAAAAGAAGTATGTTGAACTAGAAATGAAATTACAGCTACCCTGTCGTGCCGATATAGGATTTGATCTCACGTTTAAGGGAACCTTTCGATCCCTCCTTATGACCCTTGGAAGAAACTTCCTAGGATATCTCCCTCTTCGAATAGGAGGCAGTTCTGTAGCAAGAAAGACGATCCTAAAATAAGGAATTGTGATATTTCCTATCGAAACCTATTAATATATCCAGTGTAATAACAAATGTTCACTGAAACGAAGAAGGACAAAGATATGTGAGTCATAGAGAAGGGAATAAATAATGTCCTCTGGCTTATCCTCAACCTATCAGTGCTATGCCCGATAGCTCAGTGGTAGAGCACTCGCCAAACAAAGTGAGGTTGCCAGGTTCACAACTGGTCAAGTGGGAGAATGTGAACTATTTTCTCCTTGGGCTTGGCTTCGTCCTGCTTGGACGTTAAATGAGTACTCCCCCTCCTAGATTAGGGCTCTGCCCGAGAGCGGCGGTGTTTATCTGTAAAAAAAAGAATAAGTCAACGATATGGTGATCCACCGGGAGGGAGGATACACTTCGCTTTTCTCGGTATCTGTTTGGTTTCAGTCAAAGAATCTTCCTTCGACAAAGACTCCGCATATCAACATTATATTACAAGTATTCGCAGGTGCAAAGAAACAGTTGCCTTGCTTCCATTCTTTTATGATGAACGAGGAAAAGAGAAAAGTGCTCCAGACATTTCCTGTAGAATAAATGAAAGAACGAACAAAGATGCTAGAATTTAAAATCACGGAGCTGGACAAAGAATCATGGAGCTTGTCAAAGAGTCACGGAGCTTGTCAATAGAAACGATGTGAGTTTATGGAAATACAAATCGGACGAGAAATAATATAAAAATATATATATATATATATATATATATATATATATATATATATATATATATATATATATATATATATATATATATATATATATATATATATATATATATATATATATATATATATATATATATATATATATATATATATATATATATATATATATATATATATATATATATACTCTCTAATTGAAGATAAGGGGCTAGAGACATCGGATTCCATTCAAACTTGGCTCACATATAGCTGGTAGTGTCAGCTTTCCTGCTCCATGGTTTCATGCCGCTACGCCCATCTAAAGGGGAAACTAAACCCCATAAATTTGAATATGGCCTAAGCTATGTGGAAAATAAGCTGTAGACATGTTCAGCGAAGGAATTAGGGATTGAAACAGGTTATGATACGGATCATGGTGAGGCTCCGCCTCCAGCTACGGTTTTGGAGCCGAATCTTGAATTCTGTATAATAGCCCGAGTAAGGTATCCTCCCTTAGGTTTACGAACTCATAGAACTTGATTTTATGGGTTTCAACACCCTCAAGGATTTCTAAGGACCCCCTTAGGTGTTCCAGCTGGAAAAAGAAGAAATAAAGGAGAGGCATAGGGAATGAATAAGAGAAGAAGAAGAAAGGATGAAGAAGGAATAAGAACAAGGCAGAGATGGAGAAGGCATATGATGCGGTGCACTGCACCGGAGCCTCTGCCGGTGCCAGAGTTGAAATCTAGTTGCAAACGTATAATATACCGAGTAAGATATCTTTTTCTATGTTCACAAACTCCTATATTTTGATTTTAGATGTTTCAGCATTCCCCAGACGAAAAAAGAAGAAATGAAGGAGAGGCATATGGAATGCATAAGAGAAGAAGACGGAGAAATGATGAAGAAAGAAAATGAACGTTGAAGATGGAGCACTGCACAGGTTTCGGAGCCGGAGCAGGTGCCATGCGGTGGTGAATAAGCATGCAAACATATAATATACCAATATTAGTGTCATTTTGCAGGTTTTCGACCCCATAGATCCCGAATCTGAAAGTTTCAAGTTGCTGCATGGATGCTAAATACCCCCATGAAGTACGACAGCCGAAGAAGAACTTGCTTTGACCTGTCTAATGTAAGTTACATCAATTCATAAGTACTGAAATGGCAAAGGATGAGTTTCTGAGGAGTTTGAAATGGTATGACACCCACACGAGATGGGGACCGAACTCCAAAAGGGTGTTTTACCCTTAAAATAAAATTTTAATGATGAATTCAGCTATTAATTTCTTAGATAATCACTGAAGCAAACGTGTATTGAACACTATATATATATATATATATATATATATATATATATATATATATATATATATATATATATATATATATATATATATATATATATATATATATATATATATATATATATATGAAACTTAGCAGAAAGGGCTTATTAATTATATGGTCACTCTCTAACTGCATATCTTTCTCATCTTTAGACAACCTTTACATTACTTAACGTACTATCCTATTCAACACAACTTATTAATTATAAGTCACTTTCCTTATTCCTCTCTCTTTCTAACTATAACTTTAATAATATGTATACTTCATGTTCTTTTCAATCAGGAATATTTGATTTTTTTTTACATTCTCTAAAAATAAAACATTTATTATTTTTTATTGTTAATTTCTTATTAAAATTCTTAATTTATTGACCCTAATGTAGTAAAGCAGTAAATCAATGGCTGAAACATCCCTTCCCGACCCCTCTCCCATCAGGATGTGCAATACTGCTTTAAGTCATATTTAAACAGACATTATGTACGAACTTAACGTGAAAATAAATTCATTGTATTAAATATGGTTTTTGAATGAAAATAACATAAAATTATTATAAACATTTATTATAATTTTATCGTTAATTTCTTATTAAAATTCATATTGTATAGACACTAATGTAGTAGAGCAGTAAATCGATACTGCTTTATTGCTTTAAGTCATATTTAAACAGACATTATGTACAAACCTAACTTAAAATTAAATGCATTGTATAAACTATGGTCTTTGTATGAACATAGTATAAAATATTAAAAACATTTACTATTTTTTATCGTTAATTTCTTATTCAAATTCATATTTTATAGACCAAAATGAAGTAAAGCAGTAAAGCAGTAAAGCAATGGATCAAACATCCCCATC
>JABUQX010092761.1:10000-19625 GCA_015478945.1 Trachelipus rathkii
TATATATATATATATATATATATATATATAATAATACTACTACTACTACTACTACTACTACTACTACTACTACTAATAATAATAATAATAATAATAATAATAATAATAATAATAATAATAATAATAATAATAATAAGTATTAAAAGCATTTCGAAATCTTACCTTGGGAGGAGCATAAAATTCTAGATACTCTTATAACAATGTAGTTTTCGTTTAAAATAAAAAAAATAGATCCTTAATATTTTAACCATTACAAAATTTTTATCAGACGATCATTCCAAGCCCAGTTATTGATTCATAAAATTTTTCTCTCTCTCTCTCTCTCTCCTCTCTCTCTCTCTCCTCTCTCTCTCCTCTTCTCTCTCTTCTCCTCTCCTCTCTCTCTTCTCTCTCTCTCTCTCTCCTCTCTCTCTCTCGTCTCTCTCTCTCTCTCTCTCTCGTCTCTCTCTCTCTCTCTCTCTCTCTCTCATATGAATATAGGATGCATGTGCTTTTGAGACAGTATACAGTGGTGTACTTGGTGGAGTGGCCGAGTCTCATGGCACAGGGCCCGGGTTTGATCCCTCTTCCGGATCCTAGGTGTTCCCCTCCTAGAAATAGGGCACCGCCCGTGAGGTGTGAATTTTATCATAAAAAAAAGATATTGCTCGGGGTTCATCCCATGACTGCGGAACCGAGGCCGGAGTCACAGAACCGCATGATTTTGAGTGGCACCGGAGCCGGGGAAAGAAAATATTCTGGGTAGAGACAGAGCCGGAGCAGATTTTTTTGTCAATACAATTAATGGTTCCGGAGTCGGAGCCGGTATCATGCAGTTTTTTTAAAATGGCGGAGCCGCCGGAGTAGGTCATTTTATAATGATGGAGCCGGGGTCGGAGCCGGCAAAAAACTTTATCGACTCTGCATCCCTGCTGTGTGCATTCTCCCTGAATTTCAGTGCTACATATCCGCATCCGCATCCGCATATGAATGAAATATGGTATCCTATATATTTATATATCTTTATATGTTATCCCTGTGTGGAGGCGGGGGCGGGGTGGGAATAGATTTTCCACAGCAAACGTTCAGCGTGTCGTAAGAGGCAGCGAAAAGGTCATTGGTAGCAGGGTTGTAGTACCGCTGCCACTATTTTATGGCCTTAGAAATACTCACGCATGACTCTGATTTCTGATGCATGTTTTTGCACCCTACCCACAATTCTGAGGAACCAAAGGACAACTAATGATGATAATGATGATGATGCTGATGATAGTGGTGGTGATGATGATAATGATGGTGATGATGATGGTGATAGTGATGATGATGATCTTTATTTTTTATATTTATTAATTTCAAATTACATTAGCAAAAAAATTTCTGATGATTCAAAAACGACCTTGATTCGTAAGAGTTTAGTAATGGGTTGCCAACTACCATTTTAATCATTATGATTATTATTATTATTATTATTATTATTATTATTATTATTATTATTATTATTATTATTATTATTATTATTATTATTATCCCACAACTCATTGGTCTGGGTTACGGGGGAGTAGAGTTAGTATAATTAATAAGGTCCTGAAATAGAATTGACTTGGATAAAAATTTGAGCTTGAAGTTCCTTTAAAAGTTGCATGTTGAAATTTGATCTGGTAAATAATAATAATAATAATAATAATAATAATAATAATAATAATAATAATAATAATAATGAATATGATAATGAAAATGATAATGATAATGAATAAATGATAATAATAATAATAATAATAATAAATAATAATAATAATAATAATAATAATAATAATAATAATAATAATAATAATGTCTGCGGATCCAAGCGAAATTTTTTTGGGGGGAGCAGGAGGAAAAAAAAAAAAAAAAAAAAAAAAAAAAAAAAAAAACATTTGGATCCGGAGAGGAGCTGAGTATTTTAAAATGACGGAGTCGGAGTCGGAGCCGGAAAGAAAGGTTTACCGGCACCGCAGTCCTGATTTTTAATAAAAGAATATTAATAAAGGATGGTGAAATCAGAGATTGTGTTTCCTTACACCGTTAATATACCCAATTTTTAGTTTTATTTATAAATATTATATTTATATCTGTGGTGGTGGGGATGGGATGGGACGGGGTGGGGTGGTGTGGGATGGAGTGGGGGTTGTTGATTTAATTTTGAAGAGATGTACTTAAAAATATTTTTATTAACATTAATTGCACTATTAAGTCACGTTGTATGTTACTCTCTGATATTAGTTTAGCTTATTTTAATTGATTTTAGGTTAGGTTAGGTTAAGTTAGGTTAGGTTAGGTTAGGTTAGGTTAGGTTAGGCTAGGTTAGGTTAGGTTAGGTTAGGTTAGGTTAGGTTAGGCTAGGCTTAGGTTAGGTTAGGTTAGGTTAGGTATACAGTTAAGCAAGTCCTTTTTTCTATTTTCTTTAAAACCATAACATAATAACGGGAAAGTTCCTATTTTACTTATCAGTGGTTTATAAGCTGTGGTTCGAGACTCAAACATGGGTCGCCGTCCTTCTGGAAAGAAAATTTAATTTTTTTTCCTTTTAATTTTAAAATATAAATCTTTCATGATTAAACCCGGTAAAAACACGAAATTGCTTGCAGATTGAAGAACATTTTGTTACACTGTGTAATTATAACACTTATTTAATATATTAACATTATTAATTTCAATATAGACCCATGGGTTGAAAAGTTGATCATCTTTGTTTTGGTTCGTTACCAAAATATGCTAAGTATCTCTTCTTTAATTATATAAAGCTCTTGCAAATATCGAGGGAAAGGGGGGAGAGGGTGTTGATACCCACCCTTATGATAATATTAATCTAGGGTGGAGGAGGTTCACAGAGCCATAACATTTGATCATATAGACATATACACACACACACACACACACACACACACATACTCCCTTCTCGATTTTCAGGAACATTAAAACTGAAAACTCTCTTCCCTTCTCATTCACCCCTCCCCATATATATATATATATATATATATATATATATATATATATATATAAAAAAAAATATATATATATATATATATAAAAATATATATATATATTAAAATGACCATAGTCCCTTTTAGGCAGGACAGTCCCTCGACCCTGTCCTTCTTTAAAAATGGGAAAAAATATTACTTTTCTGAGAAGTCCCTTTCCAGAGATCCCGCTATTTTCCCTTTTCAAATAATTATAAACTAGTGAGAGGAGATATATATATATAATATATATATATATATATATATATATATATATATATATATATATATATATATATATATATATATATATATATATATATATATATATATATATATACTTCATATAACTATATATATATATATATATATATATATATATATATATATATATATATAATATATATATATATATATATATATATATATATACTGTGAGAGAAAATCAAAATTTTAGATCTGCAGATTGCGCTAGTAAGATTTTTAAGACATGCTTTGAGCCAAAATTTTCTTATGCTAGAAGAAAGTGCGAGATAATTGTTTTAAATGTTTTTGCTCCATATACTGAGGCAGAACTACGACAACAAATAAAAGATGCCCACTGTGTAACACTTTTAACCGATGGATCAATGGATACATTAAACTGTTTCCTGTTATGGTTCGTTTCTTCCAGCCATACGTAAGAGTTCAGATATAAAGCTCCTTGACCTTCAATCTCTCATTTCATCATTTCAGAGACCTCTGACATAGTCGTAAATTATTTAATAGATTCAATTAAAAATTATAATTTACACAAAAAAGTAGTTGGTTTTGTGGTGATAACACAAGTAATTTTGGGGGCCATGTAAGAAAAGGAGTAAATAATATTTTTAGAAAGCTGAATACCTTCATGGGCAGAGTTAATTGGAATAGGATGTTTCGCTCATATTCTGCATAACGCAATGCAATGTGGTAGCGATTGCCTCCCTGTTGATGTTGAAGCTCTAATTGTAAAAATATATTCGTATTTTTACATTTATAACGTTCGAGTAGAAGAGCTTAAGGAATTTTGCGATTTTGTCGAGATTGAGTATAAACAGCTTCTTGGATACAGCAAAACAAGATGGCTTGCTTTAATGCCAGTAAATCGAAAGAGTGTTGAAACTCTTTCCTGGACTGAAATCATATTTTGACAGTCAGAACAAATGTTCAGAGGTTTTGAAAATGTTTTTTGAAAATCCACTTGCTAAAATATGGCTTCATTTCCTTCATTTCCAGGCAGCTTCTTTTAACAAAGTGGTTATGAAAATTGAAGGATACAATATTTCAGCCGTAGAAGCATTGCTAGAAATATCCAATATGAAAGAAACATTACAGTCGAGAAAAGACCATGTGTTTTTACCACAGTCGGTTTGAGGCCTACTTAGTAAGCTTGATGAAGAAGAGGGAGTAGTTTCTTCTGAGGTAAAGACCGTTAAGAAAATAGTTGTGGATTTTTTATGATACTTGTTTGAAGTACTTGGATCAGTGGTCAGTTACATTTTCAGATTTCGAATTTATAGATTGGATTTCGCCAAGCAAAACCCCAAGTTGGTCACATATTGAAAAAACAATGGATTTTGCGTCAGAAAAAAAGAGGTTTTTGAACCCAAGAAAGATTCAGATTTGTTTGACGAGTTTACGTGCTCGACCAAATATATAGGCGAGAAAGTAGACGAATGGAATGCTTCGAATCTAGTAACAGACAAACGGTGGGTGGAAGTATTTACTTTCCTTAGGAATCGTAATATTTCTCATCAACATTCGTCGGAATTAGTTCAATATATCCTTTGTCTTCCTGGAACAAATGCCTCCACAGAACGTGCGTTTTCTCATGTAAATAAGATCTGGACTTCTGAAAAACCCAACTCAAACCTCAAACTCTGAAAGGAATTCTTACTACCAAAATAAATTTTTATCAGACATGTATGGAGTTCTACAATTTAATTAAATCGTCTCCAGAACTGCTGAAGAAAATTTCATCTAGAGAAAAAAACTGAATATAAAGATATATATATATATATATATATATATATATATATATATATATATATATATATATATATATATATATATATATATATATATATATATATATATATATATATATATTTTTATATATAAAAATATAAAAAATATATATATATATATATATATATATATATATATATATATATATATATATATATATATATATATATATATATATATATAACAATAATATATATAACATATATATATATACATACGTTGACGCATGGCCCCCCCGAAATTTTTTAGACACTAAGCATTTTTAAGTATCATATCCGTTTATAACAAAGTCCAGAGGTTAAATTAATTATATATATATATATATATATATATATATATATATATATATATCATATATATATATATATATATATATACTCTATATACCTCTCACTCACATATATATATATATATATAAGAAAACGATCTATTTAGCATATTTGGATTGGTTACATTATTATTTTGAACTTCACATTTATTCTCTTTAAATTTCGATCATTTTTGCAATTTTAACTGATCGTTTTTCAAAACATTTCATTCGCATTAATATATATATATATATATATATATATATATATATATATATATATATATATATATATATATATATATATATATATATATATAAAAAATATATATATATATATATAATTTATATATATATATATATATATATATATATATATATATATATATATATATATATAAAAAAAAATTAAGACAGGAATATTGAAAACTCTTTCTTACATTCTAAGAAACATTCAAAAGCTCTTCGGAGAAAAAAAAAATATAATAAAATATAAAAATAAATAAATAAAAAAATAAAATAAAATAAAATTTTTTAAGTCTCCGTTCAAAATTCAAATCGAAAATTTGGCGGGAAAGTAGAGATCGATCCGAGCGAAAAATTTTTAAAAATGAGATTATAATTTCATAATATTTTTTTCCCATAAAGTTTCGTTTGAAAAACACGAAATATATTTTTATCGTTATTATACGTCATTTATTTTCGTATATATTCGTAAATATTTGGGATATCCTTGTTTGAATTTTTCTTTATTTTCGGTTTCGTTCGGTATATAAAATCCCTCTTTTAAGGGAATTTTCATTGATGAGGGAATTACAGCAATTTTCTGAGTTATTAGATCTATTCATTATGACGTCATATATATCGATTGATCAGTTGTTTTGGTAAATCTTGTTAAAATGTATTTTAACGCTTTCAAAATTAGATTAAAAATAGTTATAACTATGAACAAAAGAAATTTCCCAATTTTTAAATAATTGTAAAAAATTTCTCAGAAATAATTATTCACCATTCTACATACACAAGTAAAAATGAATAAATATATTCATGTTGTGGATGTGAAATCCTTGACATCCGCATATGCGAATCTTTTTAAAATTTTAGCGGATGCAGATATTCACGTCATCACTTATATATATATATATATATATATATATATATATATATATATATATATATATATATATATATATATATATATATATATATATATATATATATATATATATATATATATTAATCTAAAAGAGTTTATAGCATCAGTAATCAACATAAATCTATTTGTCTAATAGGAAGACTCGAATCCGGGCCCTGTGCCTTGTGGCTCACTCGATCTTTCCAATTTCAAGCGCATACAATCACATTATTTCCATTATTGTAATGTGTGGTGTGTATGCGTGTGTGTGTGTGCGCGCGTGTGTGTGATTATGATATGCGTTCAAAATGGAAGAAATTCAAATGTATGTGTTATTTTAGGGAACTGACAACAATCAAAAACATGCACAATTCATCGATAAATATACATTCATATTTGTAGGTTATTTTAAGTTTGATAGGTTAGGTTTTCTTGGATTAAGGTCAGGTTAGGTCATGTTAGGTTAGGCTTTGTTGGTTTAAGTTAGGTTAGGTTATGTTAGGTTAGGTTTTGTTGGGTTGTTAGGTTAGGTTAGGTTAAGTTAGGTCATATTAGGTTAGGTTATAGAGCGTATATCTTAATGGACTGCGCATGTCGGTTAATTGTTGACGACAAATTCGCTTAGACCCGTTATTTTATGCGTTAAAACGCATTAAACTTTTTAAGTAAATTAAAGTTATGATGGGCTCAGCAGATGAAATGAAATTTGATTCCAAATAAGATCTGAGAAAATTTCAGTATATCTTTTTTGTTTTTGTTGTTATTTTAAATTTAAGAGTTTTGATAATTTCTTTCTAGTCATCTCCGTTCTGTGGAGTTCCCTGTCATTATCAGTTTTTCCTCCTGGATTTAAATTCCCTTACTTTAAAGTCTGCCTCTGAACTCACCAGACGCGTTTGCGTCAGGCTCACACTTGGATGAGTTCTCTCCTTTTTCATTGGATATATATATATATATATATATATATATATATATATGTATATTATTATTATATATAAATATTTATTTATATATATATATATATATATATATATATATATATATATATATATATATATATATATATATATATATATATGACCTATTAAAATGGAACCCCGGTCCAGATTTTCATGAAACATGAAATGATTAAAATGAGCTGGAAAGAAAGAAAAAACGTGAAATAAATTTCAAAAAATGACCCTCTTAAAGTTAGGTTAGGTTAGGTTAGGTTAATTTAGGTTGTTAATTTAGGTTAGGTTAGGTTAGGTTAAGTTTTGTTGGATTCGTTAGAGTAACTAAAAAACAAATTTCTTTTTTTTACAAATGTCGATCATTTTGCTTTGTCGACCATTTGGTACTAGCTTCGAGTGTGCGTGTAAAATAAAAATAAAAAAAAATATTTATTCAAAAAAATATTTCTACATTTCAAAAAAAAAAATGGATCTTGCAACTTTATTAACATTTTAAAAATATGAAATTTTGCTTCTTTATAATTTTTTACAGGGTCATTTCTCGTTTTATTCCCTTTTTTATTATTACAGTTCATTGCAGACATTTCATGTGAGTTTCATGAAAATTTGGACGGAGTATTCATTTTAATAAGAATCTCTCTCTCTCTCTCTCTCTATATATATATATATATATATATATATATATATAAATATTGAAAACTATATAAATGTTTTTATATATATATATATATATATCATATATATCTCTCTCTCATCTCTCTATATATATATATATATATATATATATATATATATAATAGGTCAGCCTCAGCAACACTTGCATGGCTAAAACTGAAACCTTCATGAAATAAATAATATTTTTGTAATCAGAGACATTTTATGGATGAAATTAAATTATTAAATAAAAAAAATAAAGGTTTTAAAAAATTTAAAAACTAAAAATTGTCATTTAAAATATAGTCCATAAAAATTGCAGACCTTCCAGAGTTGCCAACAGTTGATTTATTTTCAACTAAACGATACCCCAGGGTAAACACCAAAGATCGGAACCGACCGTTTCTCCAGCTACCGAGAACGACAGGATGGGACTTCGTTCCCCCTCTGTCTACCGTCTTCTCGAACCCCTGATAAAATATAAAAAACATTTCTCCGACAATATTTGGCAACTCTTGCGCTCCTTCTACTGCAGAAACGCTTGCTCAGAGTGTACGCTGCCAAGCCTAAGATGATACTAATATTTAATATTTAAAAGTTTCACCCATGAAATTCCTCTTTGGATTCAAAAATGTTATTTATTTTCCTGTAGCCTGTTATAGTTTTTAGATACATGCATGTTTTTTGGAGTCTGAGTATATATATATATATATATATATATATATATATATAATATATATATATATATATACATATATATATATATATAGATATCCATATATTTAGAACTATATACTTATTTTATATATATATATATATATAGGCCCTGTTATGTTTTAAGACTCCGTCAGTTTTGATTTTTTTTTTGTTTTTTTTAACATATTGCTAGTATATGATACTAACAATGAATTTCAGTGGTGATTAACATGATTCAAAAGTTCGAAATATTTTAAATAATTATTTAAAAATCGCATTTATATAAATAAAATTTTTAAAAAATGAAATATCTCGAAAAGTACGACACTTACAGAAAAACCAATTACATATTTGAAATCAGCGTATAAAGCTTATTACAAAAATGTAAATAATAATAATAATAAAATTAAAAAATAAAAAAAATTAGGGGCTCAAATAGGCGGGGACAGAGGGACGTTTTCCATACCGTAGAAGCAGAAAGGGGCGGAAGACCCACGGCTAATACCAAAGAGCAGGGTTCCGGAGACTCCCTCCCGGAGGAAATGTCTACCCTCGAGCCGAAGACCGGCTCCTACCATCTTGCGGTTTACCTTGGGTATTCAGCAATTAAAAAAAAAAAAATTTAAAACTGAAGGAGTCGTAAAACGTAACTGGTCCCTATATTTTGATCCATGTCCCGTCCACCCATAAGAATTGACTGTTAGATCATATGCTGAAATCTATAAAAAACAAAACAAAAAAAAAATCAAAACTGACAGAGTGTAAAATATAACAGATTATATATATATATATATATATATATATATATATATATATATATATATATATATATATATATATATATATATATATA
>JABUQX010092762.1:0-40000 GCA_015478945.1 Trachelipus rathkii
TACTAACTACTACTTACTACTCAATAATAAATAAATAAATAATAAATAAATAATAAATAATAATATAATAATAATCGAAAAACAACAATAATAAATAATAATAATGGAATAATAGTATAATAATATATAAAAAATAACAACAAATAGTAAGCTTCAGAAATAAAAACACAAGTTGAAAAAATGGTATTAAAAATATAACAGGAAAATTCAATAAAAATGTTACTATATTGAATAAGAAGTTTTAAAAGAAGAATAAACATAAAATTCAAACTTGAAAATGATTTTAATATTGTTGCTATTGCTTATATTTATTTTTAATGATTTTTTTTTATTTATTTTTTTTTGAGGAGAAACATCAAAAACATGAGAAAGAAAAAATAGTATGTAAACAATAAATGATAAAATAATATTACTGAAATTAAAAAAAATACAAAACGATATTGGAAATAAATAATTTTTGAAAAAAAAGCAAATTAGGAAAAATTAAGAATTTTTTGAAAAAAAAAAAAAAAAACGGAGTAATAAAAAACGATGCATATAAAAAAAAATTCATAATTTAAAATTTACATTTGAGAAATTAATAGAGACTTGTGAGAGAGAGGGAGAGACGAGAGAGAAAGAAGATAGAAATAGAAATGTAAGAATAAGGATTAGAGCATAAGACGATAGAAATAATAAGAAAAATAGAGAGAAGAAAGCACGGGAAATAGAATAGAAGTAGACTAGGAAATAGATAAGAAATATACGATCCCTAGAAGGTATGATTAGAATAGATAGAAAAAGTTATAGATAGCATAGATAGATAGATAGAGAAGACTTGTATAAGAATAAGAGGTAAGATAGATCAAATTAGATAAATTGATAGCTCAGATAGATAAGGGTAGAACGTAGTGATGTAGAATAGAAATGGGTAAGAGAAGATAGAAGTAAGATAGATAGATAGATAGAAAAAATTACATCATGAAAATTACCTATAAAAGTAATAAGCAGAGAAGATAGATAAGAAATATAAAGTAAGAGAGAGAGAGAACAATAGAGAAGCAAGAAATATATATAAAATAATATATAATATATAAATATAAGATATAAATAGTAAATATAATATAAAGATATAGATATATAAATATATGAATATATAAATATTAACATATATATATAATATAAAAAATATAAAAAATATAATATAATAATATTTAAAATAATATATATAAGAGAGAGATGAGGAGAGAGAAAGAGAGAAAGAGGAGAGAGAAGAGAGAAAGAGAGAGAGAGGAAGAGAGAGAGAGATGAGAGAGATGAGAGAGAGAGAAGAGAGAGAGAGAATGCGACCGGTTTTTGATTTGACGCAGCAACGAGAGAGAGGAAGAGAGTTGAGTTTAATATTTAAAACCCAGTACAGATGAAAAAGAAATAAAGAAAGATAAAGAGAGATAGAGGAGAAGATGGAAAGACGAGAACGAATAGAAAAAAGAATGGAAGAAGTAAAATAACTATACAACGGTGATAAAGGGACAGGCAGCTGAATAATTCTCTCCAATGTCGAGATGAAGATCGTAAGTAACCAAAGACATGTATAAGATGAGAAAAGGAGAAATGATTAAAAAAGGAATTAAAAGAAGATAATAAGCGTTGGTTTTGGATGAATAGTGATTCGACTCTAAGGAGGAAAAGAGTAGACCCCTTTACAAATGGTTATTTTATAAGGAAATGGAAGAATACTCTGGTACAGGGTATATATAATTTTCCGATTAGAATGGAAGAATACATAAATGGGAAAAATGAATTCATTTCCCTTAAACTTCCTGGGTTTTCTTCCTCTTCTGTTGTAATACCAGTCAACTTACTAGAATATAAATGCATTTTGAAGAAGCAATAGATCACTAATCTGTGTAAAAATAATAGGAGCTTATTGATAGGGCGTTCTATTCTTAGATCTGAGATCGAAATTCCATGAATGTGTGAATCGGGGTTTGAAGAGAAAGGAACATTGAGTGAGGCGGTGAGTGGAGAGGAAAAGATAAGGGTTCTTATTAGTTTATCCATGTAATTTAAATGATTATTTAACTTGTATGAGTTATTTGGATTATATATAATTAATTAGCTAAATGTCAAATGATATCCACATTCGAAATATCATATTTTAGTGTTTGTGCCAACAGAGTATATAGAAATAAGTGTCAGTGGACTTATAGCCAGTAGGATGTATGAAAGTAGTGCATTTGATGAGTTAGTTTGAGACGATCTCGCCGCTGACCCTTATTCGAATATATTCGAGTTATATTGTGAAGAGGTGGAAGTATGGAGGATGGAGAAAAGAAGTGAGATGTATGAATGTGGAAATTGTAAATGTTAATAGAAAAGTTTAGTATAATAAACTGTGAATAGGGAATGTTCTAGAGTATATTGATATATTATTATGTTGATATCAAATTATCATATTATATATATTAGAATTAATTACTATTTTTAATGATTACTAATAGTAATAATTGACAATATTATGAATATGAAAAAACAGAAGGAGAGGAAATATTATTATTATTATAGTAAATATTATATTTTTATTATATTAATAATGTAAAGATTGAATACGTACAGTAAGTGTAGATTGATATTGAATGATGAGTATCTATTAAATTATTATAAGAGGTAATATGATATATATTAGTATTAGATAGAGTAGATTATTAATATAATTATATGTATATATGTGATGATATTGATGATGATTTTTATTATAGTAGAATAGAAAGGAATTAAAAGGAAATTGGTTGAATTATTATGTATATATATTATGATAATTTAGATATAATAATAGATAATTAATAGATTAATATATAAAATTATATATTAGAATTATTTAATCTTAATTTATATTATAATTAATTATATAATATATTATTATTTATACTAGTTAATATTAATTATTATAATATTTATTATAATGATTATAGAATTATAGTATATTGAGTGCCTAAATTGATTTTATTTTCATACTAATATAATTTTTAAAATTTAAGGTTTATACAAGAATTAAAAAAATTGCCATTATGATTTATCTTATGTGAATAGCGTTTTACCTTCGATCATTAATCTGCTCCCATCACTGCTTTCATGATCTATCCATTTATTTATTATTATTTGATCTCTTATCTTCTTCTTCATCTATATTAAATTCTCTGTCTACTCTTATTATTATTATTTCATTTATCTTATTCATTAATTCTGTAATAAATCTTCTCACTGTTCTCTCTTACTTCTATATTATTTCTACTTCTCATTTCCATTCTTCATACTCTCATTCTCCTCTTCAGATTATCTTCTCTTGATCATCTAGAAATTATATTATATACCATTAATACCAATTTTCCTGATAATGTTGCCATTGCTTCAATTAAAACAATACCCTTTGGGCGGTTTTCGACGACTCAAGCAACATAGATATAAAGAAAATAACCTATCCTGGATAATGCAGTAAAATGTCTCTATCCACCAAAATTCGTTGGGTTGAGTCAATCTATCACGGAATAGAGGATTCAAGCTGGTTATTTGGTATTTTCAATATATAGAATTCGCCCTACCTTTCACATGCCTGCTCAAGCTGACAGTTTCAAAAGCCATTATGTTTATTAGAAAACCAGCGACTAAGTGAGGCAAGAAAAAAGAACATATAGGCCCACCGTGAACAACTAAAACGAAAAATCCACTGTGTTACTTATCTTATTACACCTTTTTATGTAAAGATTGTTCCAGAAATAGGAAAGGTTGAGATTAATGTCTGCTTCTTGTCTTATGTATTATTAGGTAATAGAGAGGTAACGTTGTCATCTTGGTTGTCCTTATCTAAGATCAGACATAGAAGAGGATTCCCGGAAATATCTAGGCCAATAGGTTGGTAAGTAGTGTTAGGTTACCCGGGTTATTTAATAAATCACAAACCTTGAATATAGATATATATATTAAAAAACATATTAGGATTAGAGTTTTAACTTATTATTTTAGTTACGGCAAAATGGCCTGTATTGTTTAATGGGGTGATAGTTTAAGAATAATAGAGTTTCTTGCCATTTTTTATTAAGATTTAAATTTTTAATTATAATAAATTGTCTCCAAGAATTTAGTACCTTTAGTGGACTGAGGCAAATGTAACAATAGTTCTAATATTACATACACATAGATGTTTATAAAGGAGTCTGAGTCGTCTTGCTTCAAAAAAATAATTAGTTCACGAGTCGCGGCGCAGGACTTGCAAAATAAGTTATTTCAGGGTGAGGTTCCGAGTCTTACAAGATTAAGACAATAAGAAAAAGTATTAATGGCTACGGGTATGTCAATTAGGTATAAAAATATGTTTTTTTAGTTTGTTCAATTAATAATGAAATTTAAATACACTGAGTTGATCTAAAAATATTAGTTTTTTTTATGTTGAATTTCTTTAAATTCTATTTTCACTATGAAATTTACGTATTAATGAATGGTATATTTTTTATAATAAATTGAATAATAAATTAAATACCTTTTATTCTTTCAAACATTAATTTTGTATTATTTTGAAGAAACAAAAGTGTATTTATTTTCCAATAATGATACTAATAATAGACCATATTAATATAAAAATAAAGAAGAAAAAAGAAAGATAATTAATTAATATAATATATAATATATATTATATAATTATAGATTATATTTATATTTATTATATAATTAAATAAAATATTATATTATTATATTTAATAATTAATATATATATAATTTTTAATATTATTTATATAAATATATTAATTATATATTATTATAATTAATTTAAATTATTTAGAATTATTATATTAATATGGATTATCAAAGTAGAAAAGTTGTAGAAGTAATATATGTTAATGGATGAATATATAATATTATAGATAATATATATAATATATAAATAATAAATATAATAAGATTAGAATAGTATATAAGTAGTATAATAAACCGGATAGTTAACCTATGTGATAGATTATAATCGGAACGCGCGACCTACTATGTTAAACTTATTACTACTTCGGCTTACTCTCTCAGTCTCTCTTCTCGTGCCTCATCTATGAATCGTCGTCCACTCAAGTGACAGTAATAACAACCTAAATCACATTACGATCTTCCTTCCATAGAGATACCTTAAATAAACAAAAAGAAATATAATATATATATTTTAATATATATTATATATATATATAATTTTATATTAGAATTAATATATTATATTAATTATTATAAATTAAAATATAATATAATAACTAAATAAAATATAATATAATATTAAAAATACAAATAAATATATAGGCACAAAGTAATATATATATATTATTATTATTAATATATTATATTATTTAATATATTATTATGATTATTTAATAAATGTCATTGAAGTAGTATTATATTTTTATTTGTATTAGTAAGCTAGGGTATGGACGGTGGGCATGTATATCTGAGTATATTATATGAAATTAGATATATTAAATTATTTAATTGGTTAAATTAATTAATCGCTAATAGAATTATTTAGTTATAAGGTATTATTATTTTAATTGAGTTTTCGCAGTTATGGAATGATTGAAATGTGTATATATAATGTATAAATCTTGTTAATATTGGATATCACATTTATTATTGAACAGTGTCTTTCATCTCAAAATTATTATATTATAATTTATTTTATTTATAATTAATTGACTTTTATTATTATGTTTATATTTATATATTAATTGAGGTAATAATTTTAGTATGAATCAATCCATATTTCTATATTAATGATAAATATAGATTGTATTTAAAATTATTGAATATATTTCATAAAAAAAATTAGCAATTATATATTGTATAAGAAGACCAAGGGATAAAATTCACAGGTATTTAGAGATATAATATATAGAATTTAAAGATATTTATTTTTGCGAAATTTTTCTGTAGAGTAATAGTGTAATAATAAGAACAAATAAATGTATATATAATATATTTTTAAAAATAAATTAAAATCACGTTGAGTGTTTTATTAGATTCCTATAAAAAAATAGTAATATAACTAGAGTATAATATGTATTATAGTATATGTGATTATTCGTTGTGAGCGAGATGTTGATGTTAAATATTATATCGAGTCTTCTAACAGAGAAAATATAGAATCATACCTCCCGTTCTTCCATGTTATGGGATCAGAAGGCAGCCCGCGATTTTTATAACTCAGCTTTCGATAAGAATAAGGAAAGAGAGTGTCACAGTTTTTATTAACGAGATTGAATAGATAAATACTTGATTGAGAGGCGGAGAGGTAGGAGTAAATAATATAAAGAAAAGGAAAGTAAATATAACTGACTGGCATGAGTAATCTGATATCATATATGACTTTTGTATAGAGCTAATTAAATTTTAATTTATAAACGCATTTTATCATTTATTTTTAAGGTATTAGAAATAATTGAACTGCTACCAAATATGACATATGATATAATTGGAATAGATTTCTAGTCAAACATGATGACAGAAGTCCCTAGAATGAAAATAATGACCAAAAAGAGTGAAACGTAATCATAGTAAACGCAAAAGAAAATAGAAAGCAAAATCATTACTATTTCGTAACTTTGATAGCAAGAAGAAGGTAATGTGAAGCAAATGGGAATACCGAGTAGAGTGTTCGATATAATAGATAGAACAATTAAGCTAGCGCCAGAGCAGCCCGAGCTCATATAGGAAGTACCCTTCAAATATAATATATCATAATATAAAATATAATAACATATAACTTTATTCTACATATAATAAAGAAGATAAGCGGTAAACTAACTAAAAAAGATTCTTGAAAGAAGTATATAAGGATAATATATGAATATAATAATTAAAATTATTAAAGAAGTATATAAAATATATGATAAGAAAAGATAAATAATAATTAATATGAAAAGATAAGAGAAATAAAGTAATAAATATAATAGAAGTAACAAAGAAAGTATAAATTAATAATAGTAAAAATAATAAATTATAAAATAAATAGTAATATGATATAATATAATAAAGATAATAAAAGAGTAAAATAAATAAGGGAAAATAAAATATAGAATATGATATTTAATATAATTGATTATAATAGTAGAAATATATAAAAGAAATGCAATAACCTGATAAACAGCAATAAAAGAATAAAAAGGGCCTTGACTACAACTCCGTGACTGACTTTGAACAGCGGACGACGAGATGAAACACGAAAGAAATCTTCTTTCCTTCTGGGTTGGATGTCAACGTAGATTAATAATTGGTAAAGAGAAATTTTTCCCTTTACATATGACAAATATTTCAGAATCGAACGAGATGTTGCATATTTTGCTTTTTCTTTAAATAATTTTTTTCTTCATTCTCTACTTCCTATGACATGACGTAATGTGTAAGATAATGCAAGGAATTATCATATATCATATACTAAATCGAAAATTCTTTACTTATGATCAATCCTATCTATCATTCTTGAAATAGGGGAATTATATACTAAATATTATCGTTAATTTATTCTTCGTCTCATTCTAAAACTCTTCTTCTTCTTCTTCTTTCTTTGCTTCTTGCTTCTTCTTCTTCTTAATTCTTTCTTTTCCTTTTCTCTACTTCTCTACCTGACTCTTCTTCATCTCTTCCTTCTATATCTTCTTTTCTTATCTACTCCTACGTCTTCTCCTTCTTCTATCTTCTTTTCTTGTTCTTGTTCTATGTTCTTCTGTCTTCTTGTTCTTCTTGTTTCTTCATTGTTCCTGTCTTCTTGTGTCTCTTCTTGTTCTTCTTCTTGTTCTTCTTGTTAATTCTTTTTGTTCTTTTTGGATTCTGACTTTTGGAATATCTTTTTGTGATTCTTCTTCTTCTTTTATGGTTCGCTTTCGTATATCTACATCTTTTGTTTTTTTCCCTACTGAATTTTATTTTCACTCACTATAGTTCTTTTGTATGTATATAATGAAATATTATTATAATTTGACATTTTTCTTTCCTTTTCTAACTCAGAGCTATTGCATTTGCTTCCTTGCCTGTAGTCTGCGAGAATTACGTGTTCTTTATCATTTATGTCTTATCGGAAAGCGAGAGATTAAAAAATCGTAGTGACTGAAAGATTTGTCTTTTTCTCGGAAGCATTAAATATTATTAACTAATCAGTTAATGAATTAATATCATAATCATTAAACTACTTTATATATAAATATAGAACAAACAGCAAAGCGCCAAACTAACTATATATTAATAAATAAATTAAGACGAATTAATATATAATAATTAATAAATACTACTTATATATAGGTATTATATATAATATTTTCTGATATTTCAAAACTAGTACACAATCTTTGCTAAAGGTCAAAACACACCAAAATCAGATAGGAAAAATAGAAACTAGATACATATAATAAAATACATGATATGTTATCAATCTACGATTTTATGTATACTACCCCATAATGCAGAGAACCTAAAATATATAAAAAAATTTACGAAAAGAAAAATAAAAGATTAATATCCTATATTTCATACATTGACACCATTTATTCGTACACACCCATTATATATATATATTATATATATTAGTACTATATATATATATATATATATCACTTATAAGTAGTTATATATATAATATATATATATATTTCTTTGTTATTAAGGTTATTTCATTGTATGCCGTATATATTATTTTAATACAGTTGGCAAAATGAGAAGTAGATATTCAACTAGTATTTACGACAAGCAAAATGTTATTAAAATAATGAAAACAATTTATATCGACAATATTAATCAATAAAGTCTAAAGAAACGATCATTTAAATCATAAAGAATAACTATAAATAATAAGTAAACACCACACTATACAAAGTGGTAAATTATCCATGTTTTCCCATATTTATTAAAAATAAATTACAATAAGTAATAAAATAATAATATAATAATGACTAATAATAAAAACGAGATAATAATAATAGATAATGAATAATAATAATGAATACAGCAAAATTAAAATAATTTAATAATAATAATAATTAATAATAACTAATACAAAATAAGTATATTATATAAATAAAATAATTATTAATAAACATAATCCAATCAATAATAATAATAATAATAATAATTGAATTAAAAATTAATAATAATAATAAATAATCAATGAAAACACATAACATAATAATAATAAATAATAAATAATATAATATATAAATAAATAATAGAAAAAAGATAGGATATTACACTTGCTAAACGCATATATCTGTTACTTCACAACTTATCTAATATCAGTTAATTTACTAGAAACAAAATTAATTTAAAGATGCCTAACAAATCCACTAGGCTTGAAAAGATAAGCGTTGTAAAGTATAGTGACTAAAGCTGTACCTCCTTACAGCTTACAAGTATATAATAAGAATGGAGAAAAATCCTTATATATATATCTTTCGAGTAAAGCCGTCCTCGGAGCTCTAAAGCAAGGAGGCCACAGTGATTACTGGGTTGCGATTGAGGAGAAAAGATATATAGTTTTTAGCGTAAGCTAGGCGAAATAGATGTATAACTTGATATGCCGAAAGTTAGTGACTTACAGGTATGAGACGTAGCTGTCAACATTATCCTGATAAGCAAGATTATTGCTCATGGGGATTTTTCGTCTGAAAAAAATGACTTGTTCTATAGTCGCAATATCTGCTTAAAAGACTTCGAGGATTATTTATCAAATGGAGATATCGCGCAAAACCAAAGATTGATTGTTAAGCAAATGAAAAAAAATATAAAGAGGGGGAGTTTCTGGATGTATTTCACAAGGAAGAGATGAGAGAGAGAAAGAAAGAGGAGAGAGAGAGGGAGAGAGCAGAGAGAGACGAGAGAACGAGGAGGAGGAGAGAGAGAGAAGAGAGAGACGAGAGAGGAGAGAGGAAAGAGAGAGAGGAGAGATGGACAGAAGTAACGCTTTAAACAAGATAATTGATTTTATCGGTGTACACATGAATTAAATTTTGTGATGACGTAATTACTAGAGTTAGATATATATATATTATATAATATATATATAATTATATATAAGAGTACACGAGTAGTATATAAGTATATATATATAAAATGATAATAGGGTAGTAAGTATATATATTCACTAGAACGGGGAATATAAATAAAGTGACTATATATAAAGACCAAGAATACCACATATATGATAGTATATAATAGGTCATAGCGAGTATATATATATATAATACATATTTACAATGATACATATATACATATAATATATAATTATATATATATATATATATATATATAAGTATATATATATATATAATATGATATAATAATTATATATATATAATATAATTATTATATTATATTTAAAATATAAGATATATTATATATATATACTACATAAATTTTGCAATTTTAATATGCTACTTGTCTTTAAATCCAGATAACACTACTCCAAATCTCATTTATACACAATAATTCTCACAACTACCACTTATAGAGTTTGAGGGGAGGGGGGGAGTCGTACAGCTTACTTATCATGCAATCCTGGCATACTCTGTGAAACCCTGAAAAACGATTAAAATATGTACTGAAGAAACATTAAATGGTGACATCCGAAGGGATGGCAATATCAATTATGCAATTGATAAACACATCACAAAAGACCATATAATAAACTGGGACCGGGATGCCTCTATATTTTCAATCACCAAAAAAAGTTACATACTTCAATGGGTATTTATTTATCTTCAAACTACCCGAATGTATCAAGAATATTCCACTGGATTTTTTCGGATTTTGATGCAATTAACCAACAAAATATAATGAAAAACCTTCAAATTGATTTAATTAACTTACGAGAGGCAAATGCAACACAAAGAACATACATTAAAGACGAGAAATATATCGACTCATACAACTATATCGTCTTTCAAAGAAATAGGTTTTTACTGATACATTTATACACTCATTCTACATTTCCTGGACTCTTACTCTTGTAAAAGGTAGAAGCTACTCACATGAACGTCGTGGATAACATTAATTCCATGGCAGTTTTAATTTTTCGCAAAGTTAGTAACATTTCATCTTTTAACTTTTATTGTCTAAAAATTAAGTGTTTAAATAAAATAAAATGCGAATTTGGGGTAAAAAAAATAACTTACTTAAATGAAATTAGATATAATAAATATAATAATAATAAGTACTATATATATATATATAATAATAATATATAAGATAATAGATAATATATATATATAGAGATAGATAAGTAAAAATAATGATATACAGGGTTACTACCCTCATACATATAGGCCTCATAATAGGTATAGTAGCTTCGATACTTTAGCACGTAAGTTACATATACGTTACATATAAGTTACATATAATAATAAAAGCAAAGTAAGGTACTATTATTATACATATTATATTAAATATAAACATAATATATTATATATATATATAAGGGTAAGCCATTGATAACACATATATTAGCAGTGACACTATTTAAATATATATAAATAAGTAGAAGTATATATAAAGATATAGTGTTATAAAAATAGATATACTATATAGGAATACCACTATAGGTAAAGATGTATGATAAGATAGATAAATATATAGATAAGGATGATAGCCATACAGTAGATATTAGTATAAATAAAAAAAAAAAAATATAATCAGGTAGTATTATAT
The DNA here is from genome assembly GCA_015478945.1 of Trachelipus rathkii. Classification (NCBI taxonomy): domain Eukaryota; kingdom Metazoa; phylum Arthropoda; class Malacostraca; order Isopoda; family Trachelipodidae; genus Trachelipus; species Trachelipus rathkii. The sequence continues at coordinate 11,698 of JABUQX010092762.1, forward strand.
ATATATAATTCCAAATCTATTTTTAACTTTATGAAAGATCCCACATTACCAAAATTGCCTACATAAATGTTAACCACAAATTTAAAAGAAAACTATCAAGTGGACTATGAAGAAGCCATTTCACATGTTTCTATTAGGAATATATCAACACACTAACGTAATACACACTAATAATATATATAAACACACACACTTAACATCAAACTATACAGATCACATACACTAACATACATCACATAACTAATCATTAACTAACACACATATATAATAGAATAGATATATATAGTGTGAAGTGTGTATAATATGGATTATTAATTTAAAATACTTTGCCCGATATACATATAGACAAATACAACAATAATTAAAATTATTTATGAAATAATTATTTTAATAAATAATATATATATATAATAATAATTTATATAATAGAAATATATTAAAGTATATATATATTATTGATATATATTATATTTTATATGACATACATTAATATTATATATCACAAATCATCAGGAATATACGAAAAGAAATATTATTAAAATTAATAAGAGAGAGAGAGAGAGAATAGTGGTGTCCTCACGCATACACTGTACCATACAGGTGAAGATTTAAATGTGAATAAAGGTTATTATATAATATTATATAGTAATTAATATATATAGAGAGATAAAAATGACGGATAATTTATCTGGATACCTGACGTGGATGATAGCTTAGGTAGCAAGCCAAAAATATAATCCACTATAATACTAACTAGAATATTGAAACTACGAAACACTGAACTTGGGTAATTAGCAATTTCATTGTCGCGTAGTTGTGTGCTAAAAGTGCCTTACTAGACAATAAGTGAGAGCCATTAGCTATTATAGTGTCGATATATAATATTATAATAGTCTGCACAAGCCTTGAGTACCTTATAGAAATACACGGACCGCAAAAAATATATGATGAATAACATAGCTATCAGATAAACATACTTACCCCAGCAAGTATATACATAATATGAATATAATAACTATAATTATATATATATATTATATATATTATATAATAATATATAAATAATATATTAAATAATTAAATATATAATATAAAATAAATAATAATATATGTATATATATATATTAGAGAGGAGAGAGAGAGGAGGAGAGAAGAGAGAAGAGAGTAAGAGAGAAGAAGAAGAGAGAGGGAGGAGAAGAGATAGAGAGAGAGAGAGAGAGAGAGAGAGGAAAGAAGAAAGAGAGAGAGAGAGAAGAGAGGAGAGAGAGAAGAGAGATTCAACAGGATTTTATTATAAAATAATATTACAGAATAAAACTTTTTTTTTATGTAAAAAAAAAAAAAAAAAAAGTAATTTTGTCTATAAAGCTTATTTCTGGGTCGACCGATCTTTTGATGGAACAAATCACATGAAAACAGAATTTACTGAGTAATTCATTTTACAAATCAGTTCAACAATAAAGATATTATATATATATATCAGTATAAAAATAAAAAAAAAAAAAAAAAAAAAAAAAATTTATTTTAGCGATTCACGAAAAGAAAAAAAAATTCATTTATGACGATAAAGAAATTCTTTCGTTCGGATCTTCTCTTCTCATATCCTCTCATCTCTCTCCTATACTCTCTCTGCTCTCTCTCTCTCCTCTCTCTCTCTACCTCCTTCTTTCTTTCTTTCTCTCATCTCGATAATATATAAATAATATATATACTAATCTATGATATATATATATATATATAATATAATAATATAAATATAAAATAAGGATATATAAATATAATAATATATATATAATGATATAAAAAAAAAATAATATAATATAATATAATATTATAATTCAGAGAACGAACTACCTACATGACGGCTGCTGGGACTTAGATGAGTATGTATGCATTATAGAAAATATCGATCTTCTTAAAAGAGTTTATGAATTTACAGGTAAAATAACTTCTTAAAAAGAAATTGCAATAATAGCATTACAAATATTTAAAATTATTTAATTAAATTTTTTTTAAAAATAATTAGCTATTTTCAATCATTATAAATAGCTGAGCCGTTCCTGGGTAATAATAAAGCAGATAGTGAGAAAAAAATCTTTAGCATGAAAATTGAATAAATATTATAAATAGAAAACGTAAAATATAGAAAAATATAAGTATCTAATAAATTATATATATATATATATAATATAAATATTAATATATAGTAATAATATAAATTATATAGATAGAATGGAAGAAGAAAATATTCATAAACTAAAATAATTAGATAATAAAATGAGTTAAAAAGCATAATATAATAAAATATATATATAATACTATATAGAGAGATTAAGAGAGAAAGAAGCCGAGGAATGGAGACGAGAGAGCAGAGAGCGCGGAAAGTAGTAAAAAGATTATACATTAGAGATGACACGCTGAGCCCAGGAATAATATAATAAAAAATAGATACCAAAAAATGAAAAAAGCAAAATAAAATGCGAGTATACATAAAAGCAAATGTTAACAAAATTAACATTGACAATTACAATAGATAACAGTATGATATAATTGAGCGTTAGAAATACGGGTATAGATACGATGAACACCGTAACCAGCGGGTACTACTAATGAAGATCTCCACCGCTAATAATACTAGATAAACGAATATACCGCAATAGAATATATTTAGTATATATATATATATATATAGTAATATATTATATAGTAATAACTCTCATAGAATAATCATAGAATAATAACAAAGACAACAAAGGCAAAGGTAAAATATAAGTAAAGGTAAAGAATAATAATAATGGATTTATAATAACGGATGTGTAATCTCAATACGATCAGACAGAGAATAATATTTAAGAAGATATGAGAAAAATCGCATTATTAAGGAAAGAGCAATTTTTTAACAAACAATGAAAACTTAAGAAATAGATAAATTGTAAAATGTAGGTAGGAGATTTAAAAACTGTATATAAAATCTTCCCACAACACACACACACCACACACACAAACAATAAAATATATTATTATAGATTTAATTAAATAATTAATATAAAGAAGAATAATAATAATATATAAATATATATAAGATAGATATAAATATATAATATAATATATATATGAAGTACATAGTAAAAAGAAAAGATATATATATTATATATAAGAAAAAAGATATATATTATGATATATACTATATAATATAATAATATGAATATATAAAGAATAATATAGACAATAGATAGATATATATATAATGAAGAATAATAAGATATATAATATATAGATATACATAGATATATAATTATAAAATATAAGAAATAAGAAAAGATATAATAATAAATATAATAGAAAAGAATTAAATAAGTAGAAAAAAGAATATAGATAAAAATAATATAGATAAATAAAATATATATATATAGAAGAAAAGAGAATAAAAGTAGAGAAAAATAAATATAGATAAAAAATAGAGATACATGTAAAAGATAGTACTTAAAAATAGATGTCCCATTAGTCCCAGGTAACAGATGTCCCATATAATCAAGACCTATATAACCAAAAAGTAAAAATTAACAATGGGTGAATTACATTCATATTTAAACCAGGTAGAAATCCATATAAACCATATGGAAACTCACAAAAAAATACATTATAGACATGATTTAACTATTGCCTTGAAATTAAGTTCATACACGTTACCATGTTTTATAATACATCATGTTTGCATTTTATTTATTGATACAGAACCCGCGTGTCCTCCTCTAACCCAGCGCTCAACTAATATTAACACAATAATAAACCGACGCTCGCCCAAGCTCTGATTCTAGATATAAACTAAGAAAAAATACCAATATTGATAAAAAAAGGGAAGATAAATTTGTATACTTATATTTTTTTTAAATTAAAGGAATGGCACCAAATGATAAAACCGGCAAAGATTGAAGGGAGAGTCGGAGGTCTCTCGGCCTGCCCAGGTGGACGACGAGGGCCTCTTGTACACCACGTTTACCGCTCAGAGCCACCCTACAATGGTGAAATTAAATTTATTTTGAAAAATTTACGTTTTGAAATAAAATAGACAAAAGAATAAAAATAAAAAAATAATAATAAGTAGAATTAATATAATAATGAATAATATAAATAATAATAAATAATATTCATTTATAGAAATAAATAATATTAGATAATTAATAATAATAATAATAATAAAAGACTTACAGGTCCATCAAACTCTTTCTAAAAGAGTAAGAAGGAAAAACAGATCAGTTGTAAAAGTCTTCTGAAGGTTTGGAAAAATCTAAGTATTGAACAAAGTCTCTAAAAGCTAAAAAACTTATATTTTTGATTCACTCATTCTCAGCTTTTTCATTTTAATAACGAAAAGGACACAAAAAAAGGGGAAGGTACTAGAACACGTGGCTTATAACATGTCTTCTATTTAAAGTAGGCTTTGCATGGCCTAAATCGATATAATAGAAGAATAATATTGATTATATTGACATACTACATAGTAAAACATCTGTGACAATAATATAATAATAATAATATAATTAATATATATATATAAAGTATAAGAGTAATAAATATAAAATATAGATAATATATATAGAATTATATAATATATTAAAATAAAAATATATATATAATTATTATAGTATATATAATAATTGAGAAAAGTCAAATTTTTTTAAAATCTATAGTTATTGATTTTTTTTATATTATTATTTTGTAAAATGAACTTATGAAAACAAAAAAAAAAAAGATAAATATATAATATAAAAAAAAAAAAATTATATGAAAATAGGATTGAATTAAATTGAACATTTTATTTAAATTATTCATCTTCATTTATGAAATATTTAAGATTAATAATTTTTTTTATTTTAATTTTCGAACAAATTGGAAAAAGTAAAAATAGATTCTTTTTTTATTTATGGTATAATTCAATTAAAAAAATGAGATAGCATAAGTAATCAGGTTATATAACGGGTACAGCAGCTGCTAACGAAACGTACGAAAAGACTAATAATACCACAAATCGTATAAAGTAGCACCAGAACGGAGGCTCGCAGGAAAAGGAGAAAAAAAAAGCAACAGAATAACCACTAATACTTGAATAGACAACAGAGAAAATCATGAAATCATATAAGAAAGACATCAGAGAAAGAAGTAAGAGGTTGGTGTGGAGATAAAAGCACAAAGAAGAGACAAAAAAGACTAGATGAGAGTAAATCTGTCTCCACTCGAAAGGCATAGGGTACGCAGATACATTGAGGCAGCCGAGATAATAGTGAGATCGTACTAAAAAAATAATGGAACATACGCCAATGCAGCCTAATAAGCCTATATATAGTAGAAGGATGGGAGTGATATATATATATACAGTGCAATAGAGTATAAGAAGATAATATATAATATATATATATAATTACCTTAAAACTACATAAAAAATCTTAAAAAGAGAGAGGATAGAATAATTCTATCAATACCAGTAAGTAAGAATATTAAGACTAAATAATCTCCTTTAGTACGAATAAAAAGATAGTATAATATAGAGTAACATAGGTTATAACCATTAAGCAAGATAAAGGTGAAAAAAAAGCAAATAAATAAAATAAACAGAAGTGAAAATATATGTATTATGCATAAAATATATAAAGATACATATACATATATTCAAGTGACAGTAAAACATAATAAAAAATCACACTAAGGATAACTCCATAAGCAAAAGACAGAATAATAACCAAAAAAAACAATAAAAAACAGTAGGGATAGTGAGTATAGTAAAATTATAGACACAACGCTTATAGGGAATGGAAAAAACTAATGTAGGGCCATACTAGCTGATAGCCATGGGTGAATAACAGACCCATACGATGGCTATATATATTATCCACTGAAAGTGAACATCTAAGATACACATACTAATGACAGAGTACGGAGATAAAGGGCGGAAAGGTTCGATTCACTGTAAAGTGTGCCACTTTGATGCAACCCTAAAACGTGCGACTCCGCTCCGCTAACAGTCACCCCAAGAGAAAATAAAAATAAAATATTTACCAATTTCACTCGAGTAAGGGAATACACGTCTACAAATAACCTACCAAACTTAGATACTAATACCATGAATACAGGAAACGCATTCATAAAATGCGAAACCACCGGAATGTAAAAAAGAGGACCCCTCCAGCGACTTAGATAAAATACTTGATAAATACGCCATAGCGCATGATAGCCTATAGTACATATGTAAAAAGCGGCTCAAAGAAATAATAGGCTCTAGCAGCTAAAGAGGTTGTCTGAGATATATAATAATTTGACAAGATAACCCCCATCCCCCCAACCTAGACAGAGTAGACGCCTAATCAGAGCGCGAAGAGGATTGTAAATCAATTAAAGTGCCAACCAGCACGGACAGAAGCAAAAGCACCTCAAGCGAAGCGACGAAATGCGTATTCTACGTATATCCTTGATCCACCCACCTGAGACGTGGACCCCCAGCTTGTTGCCGAGTGTGATCTACCCACTGAAAGACGCATAAACGGGCGGCGTTAGCCGAAAATACAATATAAGGTTAGAATTACAATACTCTCTAATCAGGATAAGGTAAAATATGACGGTACATAAATATAACAGAATGATATAAATATAGCCAGCTATAGTTCGTGCTCATAATCGGTATACGTAAGCCCATCATACATAGCATACGGGCAAGCTGGTGTCGTACTATAAAATACATGTACTCATGATCACATATAAAAAGTAGAATAATATAATTCTCCAGCTCCAAATGACCCCGTATTAGCGACACTATCATACGCATACGTAGAACATAACCATGTTAGCGTATAATCGCACTGGCTTATACTTATGAAATCTCTGTAGTAGCCAAGACAGAGTCTCTGCATTCAATGTCTCAGTATCGAGCTGAGTCACCTCAGCTAACGAAAATTAGAGCCCGATAGAAATCCTTTGGCAGAGGTATAAAATCGTGAGAATATACTCTATGAATGGACACGACAGTCTGTATGTATATACTCTCTCGAATTGCAAAAGATTATTGTTGCGAAACGGTTGTTACTCAATATTCGAGGGTAACACACGAATGCACTATTGAACGCAGCTAATCTTTTTGTCTACTCGCATTTTCCGAAAATTGTAGATCATCTGGAATCGGCCAACCACAATTGCAGAGCCGTTAGTAAGTAGCAAAAGCAGTAAAATAAATATAGAAAACATGAAAAAAAGAAAACATTAACAAACGATATATTAGTAAGTATGAACTAACCCATCGCTAGATATAATATAAGAATATATAGTAGATAAATGATTAGATAAATAATATATATAGATATATGAAAAATAAAAATAAATAAGAAATATAAAAAAAAGTAAAATATACAGTATATATAATAATAATAAGTATTAGTATATATAGGTATATGATATAAGTAATATATATCTAATTATAAATATAATAAATAATGAATATATATAGTGAAGATATATAATTATAATAAAAGATAATAATATATAATATATTATATATATATATAATTATATAAATAATAAAATAATATAGTAATTATTATATAATAGGGTGAGTTATATGTAACTTTTCCCACTCGAAAAGACAGTATTAATTGATAAATATGCAATAAAAATATAAATAATAATGATGTATAATAAACATTTCACGGAAAACGCACTCGGTTTCCAATGAATACAAGGTGAATGAAGAACTTAATGATGGGACATATCTGATATATGATCATAGCCAGATTCGATTACACCAGTGCCACATCTCCACCTTTAAATTAAATAAGCAACAAAGTATTACAGTTAGGAAAGGGTTACCTAACCTATGAATTTACTAGTTCCTAGTATCATACGATAATTCATTTATAACAGATTATAATCCTAGTCTACGTGTCGCGAGTACAAGAGGATTTACCTGTTCAAAGTAGTGTAGCATCAAATATCTTAACATTAAGCTAGTAAGCAAATACGCCATCTTAGCATTAAGCTAATACGTTGAATAGAGACTGGCATTCATTAGCACGCCATGCGTATCTATGAAGAAATTTACCCAAAATCGAATCTCACTCCCGCATCATTACGGAAGTGTTGCACATCTCCATTCAAGTCTTAACAGAAACAAAGGAGTTATGAAAAACATTACAAATGGAAATGATACTGAAGGGTAATACTACGCACAGTAATCAAACTCATGATATGTCGGAAGAAACAAGGATTCCAAGAACTATGAAGAACACAGTCTAACAGACAAACCAGAAGAATATAATTGTCTACAAAACATACATGTAAGTATCACTGAACATTGGGATAATTGACAAGAAATGAAAATTCTCTGTACCTTATCACATCCAACGAGTTCAGGCACAAGACACTTGTACAACAGATTTTCCTGCAAGAGTAGCCTTAGAGATGGGAGAGATGATAGATGTATCGATAGAGAGTAAGATGGCAACAGTAAAATTGCAGAAATGCACTCTCATATTTGCAGAATATTTTCAACCGAAGAGAGGCAAATTTTCACAGAGACGCACATATCGAAAACTATCCCACAACAATCAAACATATGGCTGATGAGAACCACATGACATAGTTGAGAAAGCCGCCATCAACAAACACAGATTATACAGAATATGTGATGTGAATATCGGATGAGTTGGCGACCATTTGAATAGGTATCCATTCTTTTATTACTAGCGAGGCTTACTAGAAGACGTATATACGACCACAAATCTCCTTGCATGACTAAACCACCGTATACTACTAAGCGACGACACGCTCCATTAACCAGTTAACGAATCGAAGAAAATAGTATTTAATAGCACGACGACGACACAACATCCAGCTCCAATATACAGATTTGATAAGCTCAAACAGACGTACACTAAACTCGGCTATAAAACACAGATATATACCACCGCACAACGACGCACTTGATAGTAAGGGTCGAGAAAAAAGCCAACCAACGCGAAAGGTAACAAGACCTTGGCTCCACACACAGCGCACTCCGCACCTAAAAAGTGCAATTAGGATATACTCGTCACGTAGGCCAGCAGGAAATCAAGATAGAATATGAAAAATAAATATGGATAATAAAAACACTGTTCTCCCATGCAAGCGATTTTAACACTTAGAAGAGCCAAGCTCATAGTACTCGAAATTTGCTCCACCACACTCATCGCACAAAGAAAACGTGGATAAATATTGGAAAACTCGTTCCGCCAATCAACACTGCGCCGCCTCGCCAGGAAATGCAGGCCCCTGATACGGCGCTAGGGGCCGCAATGCCGTCACATTGTACAAAATCTTATAACAACCCTATATGCAAAAATTGCTTCGTAAGAACATATTCTGTTGATATATTTTGTTCAGAAATACAAATGATGATCGGTGATTTGCTTATAATTAAATATATGAATAGATAATTTGTTAAATTGAAATTTCCAAAATTATAGTATTTACTGGTATCTATTGAAAGCTGAATGTTGAAATAGGATTCAAGTCACCATATGATCTTAGGAAGGAACGAAGAGTTATCGGTAAAAATGTTTATGACACATATTATATTATTATTATGCAAGGAATATCATTACCGAATTTTTTCGCAATTTAAATGTAAATACTACCATGATAGAAATAATTACAATAAGTATAGTGAAAGATACAAAGAATATAAAACAGATCAAAATATTGGACATAAAGATATAATGAGATATATAATAAATATTAAAATAATAAAAAGCTAAGATAGACTACCTCGACGTCTACATGAGATAACTCCTAATTCACACCCATAGATAATATATAGAAACCCCGACAAAAAACACTCCCTAAAACGGAAACGCTTACCAGCCAACTCCTGAACTAAATAATATAATTACATAAATACGTTAACGTATAGACACGCGTTAAAAACATAATAATAGTCGGTAGCAAAATAATAAACCAACGGCGACACTAATAAACAAAACAGTGAAATAATTAGAAAGAAGAAAAAATACAATACAAATACCGCCTCAACAATAGAAAATACGAATATACTGAAGAATACATCTATAGATAAAAGGATACGCTCTAAACAAAACGAAGTATATATACCCGTACCTAATATATATTATAATAATATATAAAAAATATAATAAAATATATATATATATTATTTAATATATATATAATATAATAATAATAAAATATATATATCGAGTGCGAACTCTAAGTAACTATTTTACTATTCGTCTCTCTCTACTTCTGATCATCTCTCTATCTGCTCTCCATACTCTCTCTCTCGATCTCTACTTTTTATAATATACTATCAAATAATATATATAATAAAAAAAGTACAATAAAACACAAAAAAGTATAATAAGTATAATATATAAATATAAACCCTATTAAACTTTAAAAGGAACACCAAATGATAATAATAACACAAATAAGGAAAAATAAAAAACAACAAAAATACATAACACTACATACCTCAATAATATAACTAGCTAGCAATATATATTAAGAAAATAATCGACTACCAGTTAATAACGTCAACGGAATAATAACATAGTAAGCTTCCTGACTGGAGGAGGTGCGCCGAGATATCGAAAGTAACCCCTATCAAAAATATCATCCAACTATTGCTCATCCCCGCTCCGTTGAGATAGTAAATGGGGGTACACTCCCCTCCCTGATTCCAGTTTCATCACCTTTAACACCCCCCCTTATTACCTCATCTCCACCGCCTCTAACATCTCTTAGGTGTTCCTCCAACCCTTCCTCTCTCCATGATCTCCAAGAGTCTGCAGGACTCGCCAGTCGGAGGCTTGCCACAGCTGGAGAGCGAAAGTGGTTTCCGGGGTGAATTGTCTCGGTGCACTAACTTTTGGATAGTGAAGTCGAAATATGTCTTAATTTTGACTTCTTTAAATCAGTCATATTGTACCTTACTTCAGCATCATTTCTTTTTGAACGATGTTGGTGTATCTGCGCTAGTCCTTGGATCTAGAAGCAGGGTGGATGTGTCTTCCAGAGTCCTATGGACTCTGCACTGCTCCCGATGTGAAAGGGCTCAGTAGGTTGATGACAGAAGAATCGATTTTAAAGAAATATTACGGTACCGGGCGTTTTTTTTTTTTTGTGTGTGTGTTAAGTGTTAAAAAAAAACTAGTGAAATATCCGCGATATTTGTTAAAATTGATGTGATGGTGTAAACGAATGACATTGATAAGAGAAAAAAAATTTCTTGGTGAAAACTGCATATGTGTGCTTAATCTCGAACGAGTTTTAAATGTCTATGATAAAAAGTTATATTTCTGAACTTCTTATTAGTGTTTAACCGTAAAGTTAGGCAACTATCGAAGTCGGAATCAGAGTTTGAAAAAAAAATGTCCCTTTAATTATGTGAGAAGCAGATGCAGAGGACCTTTTTGTTATTTAAGTCTTGCTCAGTACAAATAATACGGGTGCAACATTCAGCTTAGCAAAGAAAGCTGAAATTCTTTTAGGTATTGTGCGACCACAAATCTACTCCTTTTGTTTTATTTTTAATTTTTTTTTGTTGATCCAAATTTTTTACCTCATAGATAAGGCAAAATTTTCACCTGAAAATTTACCTTATTTTTTTAAATCAACGTTATACCTCATATGCGCTTTATTTCAAGTGCCACATGTGCACTTCATAATATTGAAAAATAAAAATAAAATAAAATTACAGTATAAATATGGTTGCAAATACGCAAGTCTTTTGTTAAATCATGTTGACTGATGCTACAAAATCAGTTAACCAAACAGATGCATTGTTCCTCAGGTATTTTTTTTTTAATGAAAGAAAAGAAAAATAATAAACAGTTTTTCGTTTAAGGAAAAGGTAGCAAAAAAACAACACTGACCTCCAAATCATTTGAACACCATGAAATTTTTGGGGTTTTCCCTGTTTTTAGGAAAAAAGAAATAAGAGTTAAACTTATGCTCGATTGTTTCGAATTTTTGTTTTAGTGGTATAGAATCAGAAAAAGGATTTTAAAAAAAAAGTAATAGAACAGAAATCGAGATTGTATTACTAGAAATTTCGAGGGTTTCTTGGGAGAACGTTTTTGTTTTTTGTTGCATGCGGAGTTTTTAATGGTTTTTTTTTTTAACAATAGGCCGGAAAATTTATAAAATTAAGTTTATAGTTTGGAAATTTATATTTAAAGGAAAAGTTTTAAAAGTGGAAAAAAAAAATTTTGAAAAAAAAAAAAATTCTTTGCCCCAAATCCCTTGGGGGTTTTTTCTCAAAGAAAAAAACTAAAAAAAAGGCAAAAAAAAAAAAAAAAAATTTAGGCTTTTTTTAAAAAGAAAGTTTTTTTAAAAACCAGAAAAAGGGGGTGGGGTTCATCTACCCAAGAAGGGGGCCAGAGGTTTTTTTTTCTAGAAAGGTGGGGGGCAAGTTCAAACTGATGGGGTTGGGTTAAGGTCCCCCCCCGCCAAATAGACAAGCCCCCCGTGGGGGGGGGGCCCCCTGGTGGGGAAAAAATCTGGTTTTTTAATCATACCCAGAGGCAAAACTTTTCATAAAACCCAAAAAAAAAAAGACAAAAAAGAAGAAAAAGGGACAAGAAAAACAAAAAAAGGAACCAAAAAAACCCAAAGGGAAAAAAAAATTGAGGGGGAAAAAAACCTTTATTTCGTAAAATATTACCGCCTTAAAAAACCTAAAATTTTTAAAAATCCCTGAAAAATTTTTTTTAAAAAATGCTTAAAAACCCCTTATTTTAACAAAAAGTTTAAAAAATAAAAATCTTAAAATAATGGGGAAAAAATTCCCCCCCCCCCACCAGAAAAAAAAAAAGTTTTTTAAAAAACAACACACAACGCCAAAAACTCACCACCACTCCCCTTTTCAGAAAAACGAAAAATTGGGGGGTAAAAAGACAAACAATAAGAACGCAGATAATGTTTTGATAAAGGAAGAAATAAAAAAACTTATAGAAAGCTTAAAAAAAACTTTGGGTTTTTTTAATAAATTAATAATAAATGCCCATGATAAAAAAAATTTAGGAAAATAAAAATGTTTTTTTTAACGCCAAAAAGTCCGGGATTTTGGGGGGGAAGAAAAAACGCCTAAAAAAAATCTCAAGCCTAAAAAGGAAAAGTTCTGGAGAAAAAAAAAAAATAAATATAAAAAATATTATCAGGCTTGTAACTTAAAAAAAAATTTTTTTTTTAAATATTTATCGTGTTTCACCTTTTATTTAAATCCCTTTAAACATCCTATCATAAGTTTTTTTTGTTTTTTTTTTCATTCCAAAAAAAGTTTAAGAAGTTTTCCCCGCCCCCCCAAGTTTTTAATTCGGGGCCCCCCAATTATTTAAACCCGAAATAAACCCAGAAAAAAAAAAATGGGCCGTTATTTAACCCCCGATACGATACTATGATCGGTTACATCCCCAAATATTTATATATAAATATATAATATTATATTTATTATTATATATATTATAAATTAATTTATATATATAATTTTTTTTGAATTATATTTAATTATAATTAATATAAAAAATATATTAATTATTATAAAATATTTAGTAAAGTACAAATGTAATATTATATATTATTTCATTAATTTTAATTATTATATTTACTAGTGAAATAAAAAGCTTAATTTAATAATAATTTATAAATATTATATTATATTATATATATACAATATAAAAACAAAATATAATAATGTTAAAAATAATTTATGAATTAATATATAGTTATTTATTATAATATTATTATATATTAAAATAATTAATATTACTTTTAACTTTAAATTATAGTATTATTAAAATAATTTATATAATTATAAATAACTTTTATTTATATTTATTATAAAAAGAATTTTTAATAATTTGGGAAAAAAGTTTTGACAAAAATTTTTTTTAAATTATATTAATTTTCTCGATAGAGTTAAAAAGAAAAAAAAAAGTTTTATCACAGAAAAAAGTTTTCAGTTTTATCTTACACAAAAATTTATGAAAGTTTTTTGGGTTTCTCCTTAGAAAACCTAAAATTTTTTACATTCAATTATTCTGGAAAAAATACTTAAAATGAAAATTTTGCAAAGTTTCCTTGTAGGTATAACATTTAATTATATATTAAAAAATTTATATATAATTTATATAATTTTAAAAACTAAATATAATACTAATTCTATATTATATAATATTAAAATATTAATATATAATAATAATTATTATTAATTTATAATATTATAATAAATAATATAATATTATTTATATATTTATATATTTTCATACATTAATATACACATTCACGATATCACAGACTATTATAAGATAATAAATTTATAAAAGTTTAACTTATAATCATTTATATATATTTAATAATTTAATTTAAATTCATATAATTTATAATTATAAAAATATTGTTAATTAATAATAATATAAATTATTATTATTTTATTATTTAATTTATTATAATATATTAAAAATATAATATAAAATATAATTTATAAAATGAATATATGTTTGCCATTTAATTTATTTATTTAACATAATATATTATTTAATTATTCTTTAAAATATAATAGTTACTTGATAATATTAATAAAATTTCTTTAGTTTAAATATTAATATTATAAATATACAATTAAAAAGATTAAATGATATATAATATTTATGTAAACGAAACTTTATAGATAAGAAATAGTTAATTAATGTATATTTAACATAAATATTATATTTTAATAGATTTTATAATTTAAGAAATTATTTATGTAAATAATTGATTTATTATTTACAAATATTTTAATTTAATATTATTTTTTCAAAGATTGTTGGTGAATGTTTTTCCTCTGATTAAAAACTCAAAATATACTCCAATGAAAGAAATTTTTTTTTACAGTTAAAAAACATTTATAAATTTAAAAAAAAAATTAAAAAAATTTTTGAAATTTTTTTTAATGGTTTTTTAGATTCCATTTAACCCCCTTTTTGCCCCCATGGGTAAATTTTTTTTTTAAATTTTTTTTTTTTTTTTCCTCCCCCGCCCCCCGTTTCAACACTATTGCTACCATTGGAACTTCCTCCCACAGAAGGGTTCAAAACACCAAAAAACTTTTTATTTTGTTTAAGAAATTTTAAAATAATCTCATACAAGACAAAGCAAAAAAATTTAGTTTTTTTTTATAAAACGCAAAAAAACTTAATTTTTTTAAAAAAATTTATGAGATTTTTTGGGGGTTTCTTTTTTTTTGTTTAATTTTTTCCGGATAATTTTTTCAAAATATAAAAGATTAACAATTTAGTTTTTTTTTTAAGCAGAAACCAATTTGGAAACAAAAGTTTTTGGCAATTAAACCGTTAATTTCCCGCCCTGTTTCCCCACACAAACCAAGGGAAAAAAAATTTAATGTTTAAAAACCTAACCATTTTTTTAAAAAAATTTAAATTAAAAATTTTTTTCCGCCCAAAAATTAGGCGCCAAATAAGTTATTTTTTTTAAAAGCCCCACAATCAACCCGATTAAAGGAAATAGTAATATAAATGCAATTAATTTTTAAAAGTAAATTTTTTTTTTTTCCAAAATTTTCTTAATTTAAATAGTTTACCGAGCAGTTTAAATTTTTTGGCTTTCCATGCCCTTTAAAGGAACCCCTTTGGGGTTTCCCCTTTTTTTTTGGTTAAAAAAAAAAAAAAAAATTTGGTGAAAAAGAAATATTTTTAAGAGAGGGAAGGTGCAATTTTTTTAAATATTTTTCCCCCCCCCCCAATTATTTTTGTGGGGGGGGTTAAAATTTTAAAAATTGGTAAATGCAGACTTCACAAAATTGAATAGAAAAAATGAGTTTATTTATTTAATTTTTTAATAAATTTATTTATTTAATATTAATTTTAACTTTAATTTATATTATAATAATAATATAATATTGATTGTCACAAATGTTTGAGATGACTCAGATTATAACAATTAAATTATTATTATAATAGAAATTCGATTTTGTTTATATAATTATTATTACATTTATAAAATTATTAAGTTTTATTTTATGATATTTTATAAATTATATAATTATAAAATATAACTTCTAATTATTATAGATTAAATATATATTTAAAATATATATTAAATTATAAGTTTTATAATTAATAATGATTATTTAAATATATCAATAAAAAAATACTATATTAAGGGGAAAAAAAAAATGTAACCCCCCCCCAAATTTAAACCCAGAAAAAAAAGGAAAAAGGGGCCCCCGAAAATAACCGATTTATCCAAACCTCTTCGTTCCCTTTTTTTATTTTTTTTTTTTTTAGGTTGCCCCCCGAAAAAACCATGAAAAACTTTTTAAATTTTAAACAAAAGAATTCACACAGTAAATTAAGAAAAAAAATAGAAAAAGAACAAAAACAAACAATTGTGGCCTATGGTTTATATATACTCTTAGAAAGCTGAGGGAAAAAATTTTTTGCAAAGATGATAGTAAAAGAAATCGAAGCTACATACACAAGCCCAAATTTTTAATTTCAAAATATTGGGGGGGTTTTTTTTTTTTGGTTGGGGGCTTTTCAGGTCCCAAGTTTTTTTTAAAAAAATTTTTTATTTTTAAAAAAAATAAAATTTTTAAATTTAAGTTTTAAAAAATATTGCTTTCAAGAAAAAATATAAAAAGAAAACTCTAAAATATAATATTAAAAAAATAACTTATTTTATATTATTTATGGCTTTTTTTAATTTTTTTAAAAAAAATTAAATTTTTTCCAAAAATTTTCCAAATTTTTTCCCCCGGTTCACTACACAGCTTTTTTTTAAAAAATTAAAAAACCAAAGGGTTTTTTTAAGCGCTACCTTTTAATAGGCTTTTTTTATGTTTAACCAATGAAAAAAAAAAAAATTAAAGCCAAATTTTCCTAAAAAATGAATGTTTTGACCCTTTAGCCCTTAAGCATAAATAAAAGAAAAATTAAAAAAATAATGAAAAAAAAAAGAAAAAGGAAAGAACTTCCATAAATTTTAAATAATAAAAGCAAGAAACAAAGGTTAAAAAAAACGGCTACATTTTTATTAAATTCAAAAATCGGTGTATCGAATAAAATTGATATATTAAAATCCCCTTTTTTCCGTTTTTCAAGATAAATCAAATTTCAAAATTTTTCTTTCAAAATTTTTTTTTGTTTTCAATGCTAAACGCAACAATAATCCTTTTTTTTCCCCCAGCCTAAAAGTATTTCCCCTGGGCCTGAGAATGCTCCCGTTGAAATCCCGCCCTTTTTGGTGGGGGGGTTGGTTTTTAACTTCTTCCAAACCTACACTAAAAATAAAAATCGCTCGCCTCTCGGACTGGGAACAATTGAAGGGGAAAAATAGGGGGGGCCTGGCATAAAGTTTTTTTATTTTTTTCCCCAAACAGCCAAACGTAATCCAAATGTTTTTCACTGGAGAAAATAACCTGTCGGGAGCGAATTTTTGGGAGTGTGCCGACCCACCCACATGAAAAAGGAACAATTTCCCCCTCCTTTTCTTTTGTTTAGGGGCCAGCAAATCCTTTTCCCCAAAATGTTTTCCCGTAAGAGGCCGCATCTTCCCCCTCTTTTTCCCCAATAAAAGAACATGTCGCGAATAAAATTTCTTGAAAAAAAATATTTCTGTAAATCGAACTTGAAAAAAATCCTGCCAAGACAATTTCTTCCCTTTCCAGTTTTTTTTTTTGCTGAAGGTTTTTTTTCCCCCCCTTTGGGGTGGGTTATTTCCCTCCCCTTTTTGAAAAGGTGGAAAAAAAATGGAAAAGAAAAAAAAAAAAAATGTTCCCCCCAAAAAATTTTGCGCCCCTTATAGTTGATTTCAAACAATTGAAAAAATTCCCAATTTTTTTCCCCTAACCATAAAATTTCCCCAAAATCCCCCCCCTTCCCGTCTCTTTTCCCCCAAAGTTTAAAGTTTTGGTTTTTTAAAATTTTTGGCTGGAAAAAAAAGGCCCCCACCCATCGTGCCCCCCACTATCGGTTTGGCCCCTTGTTTGGCCCAGGGGGTTTTGCCCCTTTGGGGATTTAAAAATGAGCGACATCTTCCTCCCCCCCCCACCCTTTTTTTTTCTTATGACGAAATTCCACAGTAATCCTTTTTTTTAATTTTTTGGGGTCAAAACGCCAAGCAAGCCCTTTCCCCCCTCGGTTAATGGGGCCCTTTTAATTTTTTAAATGGGCCAAAATTTTTTCCCCCTTAAGAAAGTTGTTTTTCCCCCCCCACCATCGAGGATTTTTTTCAAATTTTTTTTTGTGGGGGGTTTTTTTTTCCCAGCCCAAGGGGGGGGGGGAAAAAATTTTTTCCCCCCCTTATTAATAAAACCGCTTTTTTTCCCCAAATAATATCGGAAACTAGAAAAAAAAAATTTTTTTTTTTTAATTCAGAAAACTTTTTCAGACCAACAAATTTTTTTTAAAATTTAATTTATATTTTGTGTTTTTCCTGTTTTTCCCCTTTTCTCATGAAAACCACTACACTTGAAATATCCCAGTGAGAGCTAAAAATACCATAGCATCTTTTGATTACTTTTTGTTACAATTTTTAAAATGAAAACCGAAAAAAAAAAAGCTTTTCGTCCAATAATAATAAATCCCGTTTTTTTTTTTTTTTTTTTTTGGTAAAAAGAAATAAAATATGCAGAATATTTTTTGAAAATCACATTTTTGTTGTTTTAATTGGAAAAATTTGTTTTAATTTGGGGGGTTTGGGGGTTTTTTTTTTTTGGATTTATTTAATTTTTTCTGAAAATAAAAAATAAAAAACTTCTTTAGGAGGGTTTTTTCCCGTTTTGTTCCTTTCTTTTGTTAAAATGGCCCCCCAATCTTTTGTTTTTTTTTTTTTTTTTGGGTTTTTGGTTTTGTCTTTAAAGGGAAAAAAATAAGAAAAGGAAAAACTGCCCCGCAAAAAAAAAACTCCTAGTTTACTCAAGGGCCAAAAAAAAATAAAACCTTTTTTTCATCTATACATCGGCGTGATTGAAAACGGCTTTTTTTTTTTTCCCCAAACATAAAAGATGTCCCCCCCCCCCTTGTGGGAAACCCTTTTTTCCCCCCCCAACTAAATGGCCCCTGCCATCAAAACTTAAATTGCCGGGCCAAGGGGGGGTTTTTTGGGGGGGGAAAGAAAAAAGTTTCCCCCCCCCCCCCAAAAAGAAAGTTTTTCCCCCAAAAATATTTTTTGGTAAAGAATAAATAAACATTTCCTCAAGCCCAGAAAGAACGGAAAAAAAAAAACATTTAAACCCTCACTTAATATGAAACTTAATTGTTTTTTTTGGAGGGAAATCAAAAACTAACGAATAATCGACAAAAAACTCCCCTGGGGGGTGGGGGGGGGTTTTTTAATAGGAAACCAATGTTTTTTTTTTTTCCCCATTTGCCGCTTGGTTCCCCCCCAAAAAATTTAGGCCCCCCGCCCCAATTCCACATTCCCAGGGCAAAAAATTTTAATTACAAAAAATTGCCAAAAAAATTTCCCCCTGTGCAAAAAAAATAATTTTTTTGGGCAAAGAAGTGTCGGTAAATATTGTTTTTTTTTCTGGCCCCCCTCCTTAAAAAAAAATGAAAAACCTAATTTTGTTTTTTTACAAACCTTTTTTTCTCCTAATTAAGAAAATTTTCCAGCCCCTCCTGGGAAAAAACCCTAAAAGAACAAAGCCAAATCCAATTCCTTTGGTTTTCCTGTTTTTTTTTGGTTTAAAACAAAGAAAAATTCGTTAAGCTTCCCCCGCCTCCCCCTGTTTTTTTTGGTTTGAATTTTTACACAATGGAAAAATTGTTTTTTATAAAAATAAATAAATATAGTTGAAAATAATGAAAAAAAATAAAAAATGTTTTTTGAAAAAAAAAAACAATAAAAAAAAAATTAGTCCAAAGTTTCAAGGAATCCTTTTGGAAATTTTACCCCTTTGGGTTTTGGGGTTCCCAATGGGAATTCGGAAAAAAGGGATTCAATCCCCTCCTGAGTCCCCCCAACCAGTAAAAAAATTCATTGGGGAGGGGGTTTTTTTTTGGTTTAAGGGTTTTTTGCAAAAATATTTTAAAAGGAAAAAAAAAATTTATCTGAAAAAAATTGGAGGGAAAAAACTGGGGGCGCAAAAATTTGGCCCCCGGGTTGGGTGGGTTAAAAAAAGGGTTTTTTTTTTTGGATACTGGGGGAAATTAAACAAAAAATTGGTTTTTTTTTTGGGAAATTTTTTGGAAAAAGAAGAAAACCCCCCTTGCCCCCCCACATTTTTTGGTGTTCCAAAACAAAAAAGGGTAAAATCCCCTGTTTAAAAACCGTGGGGAATTTTTTGTTCCGGTTTTTTCCACGCCCCCAAAAATCCAAATAGGTTTTAACAAGCAAAAAAAAAATTTTTTTTTTTTTAATACGGCTTAAAAAAAATTTTTTCCCCCCTTTTTACGCAGTTTTTTTCCCTGCAGAAATTCTCCTCCCCTTTAACAAAATGAAAAAATTTTTGGGGCCCAGAATCCAAATAAACAAATTGGTTTTTGGGGGGGGAAAGCCCCAAAAAGGGGACTTTTTAATAATAACTTTCCCGCCCAAACCTTTTTTATACATCAATTTAAAACAAATTCATCAATTTGGGCCCCCTTTTTTTTTTTTCCCCTTAACTTTTTTTTTTTGGGGACAAAGCCCCCCTTTTTTACATTTTTGTAATCCGCTACCTTTAAATGTTTTTAAAGTTTTGCTCTAAAACAAATAAATTGAAAAGTTTTAAACGTCTTTTGGGCAATATATATTCTTCGATCTGACAATCTATTGGAGACACTGATAGCACCAACTTGTTAAAATTAAAAAAAGAAACGCTTGTAAGCAAATAAAAATAAAATTAACTTTTTGGTTTTTTAAAATAATTTATTTTTTCCCCCCTTTAAAATTTTATGTTTTTTTCCCCCCCCCAATAAGCATAATTATTTTAAAAAAATTCCCCCCCATAATATTAAAAAAAACCTGGAAAAAAAAAAATAAAAAAAAAAAAATTAGAAATAAATATATATATTATTAAATGCTAAAATTTTTATTATATATTATATAAATAATATTAAAAATATATAAATATAATAATATAATATTAAAAATATATATTTACAAACATAAATACTTCCCTTTCCCCTTCAAATTTTTTCAAAACCACTAGTATGGATATCTTTTTAACCCCTCTTCCTAATCTTTGTCTTTTCACACTCTCATAAACTTGGAGAGTAAAAAACATTTCAATAGCAAAACCTTACGCGGAAAGGAAAACATTTAAAAAATTCAAAAAAAGCTAAAAAACAACCAAAAGAAAAAAAAAATGGGGGGAAAATTTTGTCTGGTTTAATTTTTTTCTGCCCCCCCCCCAAAAATTCCGCCCCATTTTTTTCCCACCAAAATTTTTTTTTTTTGGAAAAATACAAAATGGTAAAAAAAAAAAAAAAAGACCAAAGAAAAAATAAAGCAACCAAAAGAAATTCCTTGTTTTCCCTTTTTTTCAAACGCCAAAAGAATTTATACAAGAAAAAAATATATTTTTTTTTTCCCCCAATGGTGTGTCAAAAATAAAAGATGGTTTCATTTCTTCTCTAAAAGATGGTGCAATTTTCTTCTTTAATGTCATTCTTCTAAAGTTTTTTTTCCCCCCCCTCCCAAAAAAAATTTTTCTTTTCCCATTCCCCCAAAAAAAAAAAGTAAAAAAAAAAAAAGGAAAAAAGTAATCCGGCGCCAAATATTAAAAACCGAATTTTAACTTGGATTACCCGCAAAAAAGACAAAAAAATTTGGGCCAAAATAACAAAAAAACAAAATAACCCCGAAGACAAATCGGTTAAAAACAAAATTCCCCCCTTTAAAAATTCTAAACACTGACAAAAATCAATAATTAGATATTGTAAAATTGATTTAGATTGCATTTTAATTAATTTATAAAATCAATTAATTTATTTAATATATATTTTAAATTTGGTTTTCATTAAACCTATAAGGGATGGTCCATCATTAATATTATTATAAAATTAAAGGGTTCGAAAGGCAAAAAAAAAAACCTCTTTAAAAGTTGGAGAAAAAAAAAACCCTTTAAAAAAAAAAATTTTTTTTTTATAAAATGGCAAAAAAAAAGTCTGAAATAGATAATATACTACTATAAACTGAAAAAAATAAAAGGCCTTTCCCCTCAAAAAGGGATAAGGGCCCCCCCCCCAATTTTCAAAAAACTTTTCAACAAATTTTGGTATATTTAAAAATTTTTTTTGTTTTTCCGTTTTTTTAGACAGTGCTTTTCAAAATCCCTACAAAAGTTGGGGGGGGCGGCAAAAATAAAAAATGAAAAAAATAACCCTCAAAATGATAATTTTCTATTAAACAACCTTTTTTTGCTAGTTTTTTTTCCTTAAGCCTTTTTTTTTTTTTTTTTTTCCCCTGAAAAAAAGGAGGGAAAAAAACTGGACAAATTAATTTTTTTTTTTTTTTTTTCATCTTTTTCCATCAACTTTTTTTTGGTCTTTGCATAAGTTTATGTATCTACTGGCTTTTTTTTTCTCCCCATTTCCAAAATAAAATTTCCTGTTTATGTTTAGTCGGAAAAAAGAATTTTTTGCGGTTTTTAAATTGTAAATAATTTTTTTAAAACCTAAAAAAAATGTTTTTTTTTTTTTTTAAGAAAATAGCCCCCCTTTTGGTTTTTTTTTTTTTGGGGAAAATTTTTTTTTTTTAAAATGAAAAAATAGGGGGGGTGGGAACAAAAAAACCCCCCTTCTTGGGCCGCGGCTTACTATTTAAAAACCCCCCCCCTGGGAAAATGGATTTTTAAACCGATTCCCCTGCGCATACCCTTTTTTAAGTAAAACCTTCCTAAAACCCTTAAAGGGGATTTTACATTGTCCCATAGAAAATCCCCCCCCTAAAGAATTGGAAAAAAAAGGTTCCCCCTGGGCCCTAAAACCATGGGGGCCTAAATGCCCCCCCCCTCTTAATTTTTTCTTTCTTTAAAAACCTCCCCCCCCTTCCCCCCCTTTAAATGGGGCCAATATTTTATAAAAAATTCATGAAAAAAAAAAAAAATAAAAAAAATTTCTTTTCCCCAATTTTTTTTTTTTTTATAAGTAAGATTTTTTTTTTTTTAAACTTTTTTTGGGAGGAGGTAAAAAAAATATTCCCTAAAGAAGAATTGCCCCTTCCCAAAATTTTATTTTTTTTTTAGAAATTCATTTAAATGTTTGGTTTAGAAACCTTTATAATTTAGGTTGGGAATAATTTTTTGTTATTAAAAAGAATAAAAAAAAAATCCCCTTGTTTTTGTTTTGTATTCGTGTTTTTTTTAAAGCGAAAGGCATATCTCATTCACTAAATAAGAAAATTTTTCCCCAATTTTTTAATTTTTTTTTTTTTAATGCCCCATGGTATTAATTAATTTTATTTTTTAAAAAAATCAAAGTTTGAACCCGCCCCGGGGGGTTTTCCCCCTGGGCTTTTTCCTATTAAAATTTAAACCCCCCAAAAAATTTTAAATCCAAGTAATTTTTTGTTTTTTTACGAAAATTTAAAATATATTTTATAGTTTTTTTTTGGCCAAGAATTTTTAAAAAAAATTTTTATATAAAATTTTCTCACTGGAAAAGGGGGGGAAAACACTTCCCACAAAAAAAATTTTTCCCCCGGGTTTGGGGGGGGGGGGTATCATAAATTTAGGTAAAAAAAAAGCCAACCTACAAAATTTTTTTGGGGGGAAAAAACAACTTTAAAGGCCAAAAATTTAGGCAAAGCTTTTTCCCAGTCCCCCCCCTGGGGGTTTTTTTTTATTGGAAAGGGGGGGTTTTTTTTTTACCATTTCCCTTTCCTACAACAAAGGTGGGCCCCTATTTATAATTTATATATTTATATAAAATTTTAAAAAAAAAAATTTTAAACAATGGTTTTTTTTTTGGGCGATAATTACAAAAAGTTTTTTTTTTAATTAAAAAAGCTTTTGGCAGTGTTCTACCCTGGGGGGGGGTAAAAAAGTTTTTTTAAGCTGAACTTTCCCCGCCCGCCTATAAAGGTTTGAACTCAACTATTACTGAAAACTCTACTACATACCAAATTAAAAAAAAAAAAAAAGATGTTTTAATTTGAGTAACTCAAGCCCCGCCAAGGGGGCTTTTTTTGGGTTGAAAAAAAAATTTTTGGCATGGAGCCATCAAATGGGGTTTTGGGGTTTTCCTTATTAAAGGGGGGGTTTTGGGAAAACTTTAAGGGGTTCCGTATTCTTAATCGGTCCGTGTTTTCCGATTCCTCCAAAATTTCCTTTTTTAAAATTTAAAATTTCCCCCCTTAAATGGGGGGGAATAAATTTTTTTTTTAAAAAAAAAATTAAAAAAATACTTTTTTTTTTACTTGGCCCAATAATTTTTGGGTTTTTTCCCCCCAATTTTGCCCAATGTTTTTAAAAAATACCTGGGTTTCCCCGAATGGTTTTGGAAAAAAGCCTTAACCAAACTCCCCAAAAAGGCCAATTAATAAAAATTTAAAACCCTTAAATTAATTTTTTAAAAACCCCCCAAAAAAAGCCCACCAGTGTTTTTTTTCCCGCCCCCCCAGGGGCAGGCCCCCCCCCCCTAAAGGTCCTGGTTATTTCCGTAGAAAACCGCCCAAACCCAAAATTTTAAAAAAATTTTTTCAATAAACAAATGTTTATAAATAAAATATTTCCCCTTTTTGGTTTTTCCCTAAAAAATAAAAAATTAAATTATATAAAAAATTAAAAAAAAATCCCTTTTTTTGAAAAAATATTTCATCGAACTTTTGCAATAGCAATGCAATTGCATTAGATAGCAAATTTTTTAAGCAAATTTTTCCACCCACCAGAAGAAATTTTGAAAAAAAAAAAAAAAAAAAAAGCGCCGCTTATTATTTCAAACCTAAAAATAACGCTTATCCCTTTTTTTAATAACCCCTTTTTTTTTAATTTTTTTAAACATACAAATGAATTTATTTTAAAATAATTTTCAAACGGCTTAAAAAATTTGTTTTAACCCATAAGGAAAAAATTAAAATTAAAGATTTTTCGATGAAAAAAAACCCCAAACCCCTTCAAGGAATATAAACTTTTTTTTTTCTTTTTTTTTTTTTAAAGAAATTATATTTAATTTAAAAAATTAACAAAATTTAACAAAAAAAAAAACTAAATAATATAATTTAAATATTAATTAAAAATAATATAAAATGTAAAAAATTTATAATATTAATTTATTAAAATTATAATTAATTAAAAGTACTAAATTATAAAAAATTTTTAAAATAAAAATAAGTAAAGAATTATTACAATAATATAATTTTTTAAATTAATTATGTAATTTAATAAAAATAAAAATTTAATAATAAATAATAAATGTCTAATATACTTTCTAAGATATAATGATAAGAAATTATATAAATTTAAAGTTGAGAATTAAACTTATAAATTTTTATAATATAAATATAAAATTTTATTAATTTTTAATGAAAAAAAAAAAAATTCGATTTTATTCGAAAAGCGGGGTAAATGTTAAATTTTGAGAAGGGGGTTAGTGGAAAAAGAAAAAGTCCCCCCTTTTTGGGGCGGGAAAGAAAAACCAACCTTCCCGCAAAATAGAAAAGGGGGATTTTGGTGTTTTTTTTTTGAATGTTTTAAAAGAAAAAAGTTTTTTTTGAAAAAAAAAAAAAGTTGTTGGGTAATGAATAAAAAGGTGGGGGGGGGGGGGGGGCCAAAATTTTTTCCCTTTTTTTCCCCCCGGGAAAAAAGAAAGGGCTTTTTTTTGCCCCCTTTTTAGGAAAGGTCCCCCCGCAAAAATCAGTTTTGGGGCCCCTTTTAAGGGGCAGGCCCCCTTCCTGCCCCCTTCAAATTTTTCCCCTGCTTTCATTTTCCCGTGCCATAAGCTTGGGTTTCGAAAAAAAGGAATAACGGGGTTTCCCATTTTTTTAAAAAAGAGTTGGAAAGAAATTTTTTGGATTTTTTTTTATTTTTATTAAGCTGAATTTTTTTAACAAATAAATTGAAAAATTTTGTTTTTTCCAAAATGAAAAATTCAAAATCGTAAGTTTTTCCCCCCCTCCCCAAACCTAAAGAGAAAAAAAAAAACAAAAAAAAGAAAAAAAAATTAAAAAAAAAATTTTGTTTTTTGGCGCAGCCCTTAGTGGGAAAAGAAATGGGAAAAAAATAATAAATGAAGAGTTTTAAAAAAAAAATAATTTTTGTTGGGGAAAAAAAAAAAAGGGGTTTTTCTTTTTTATTAAAATTGAAAAAAGCCTAAATAAAAAATTCCCCCAACGGGAATTATTGGGAAAAAAAACGCCCATCCCCAAAAATAGGCTTTGGGGGGGGGCCCCCGCCCCCCCCATCCTGGTTGGGCCAAGAAATTCAAAATGAAAAATTTTTATTTTACCCCTTCAAAATACAAAGGGGAAAAATAAAATTAAATTTTTTTTTTTTTTAGGTTAATTTTAAAGAAGAATTTTAAACAACCTTTTTTAAAATTTGGGGGGGTTTTGTTGTAGCCCCCCTTTTTTGGCCGTCCCCAAGAAACCCCTACCTTTTTTTTTTTTTTTTTCCCTGCAAGAAAAGGAAAAAATCCTTTTGACGAAATATATTTCTTTTAAAAAGGAGAAACATCATTCGTACCAATGAAGAACTTTCCCCCTAAAAAGAAAACTTTTCCCCAAAAAAGGGAAAATTTCCCCCCCCCCAAAAACCCAATAGATGTCAGCCCTCAAAAGCAAACTGGTACAATTTTCCCTGGTCTAAGAAATCCGAAGGGGCCCTTTTGGCCCCCAGAGAAAAAAATTCTCCCCTCGTTTTTTTTAAAAGTTGTCCACAAAAATAAATAGTTTTTTTTTTTTTGTTTTTTTTTTTCCCCCCCCCCAAAATTAAAAATCCCTTTTTTTCTGCAATTTTTTTGCAAAAAAAATTTTTTAAATTCTTGGCAATGGGAATAAACTGGTGGGGGGGTTTTTTACTAGGAAAATGATGTTTTAAAGAAAGGCTTTGAAGGTAAAATTTGGAACTTTTTTTTTAACCTTGGGGGGCAAAAATTTCCAATTTGGTATTTCCCAAAACCCGGTCATTAAATATTTCCCTTGGCAGTTAAGCAGAGGGTTTTTAATTACTCCAAAATATTTGTCCCTTTGTTGGACATTTTTTGTATCTTTGTGCCACATCTGAATCATTGTTGGGGGGGGAAATTTTTTTATAGCTTAAAAAAAAGCAAGATTTCCCTTCTTTAAATTCCTTTTGTAGTTTTTTTTTTCCCCTTTTTTTGGGCCACCAGATCCTTTGAAAAAAATGCTTTGTTTTTAACGCCGAATTTTTTTTGGAAAATTTAAATGTTTTCATTTTTTTTGCCAAAATGTTTTTAAAAATTCCACAAAAAAATCTTTTAAAAATCCCTTTATTTTTTTTTTTGTCAAGCGATAAAATTTTCCCCTTTTTTTTAAAACTTGTTTTTCTAACTCCTTTCCTTTTGGGGAAAGGCCCTTTTCCATTGCTCAAAAAAATTTTTGGGAAAGAAAATTTTTTTTTTTTTTCCACAACAAAATTAAAAAAAAGCAAAAATTGGTCAAATTTGGGTTTTTTTTTTTTTTTTCGTAAATTAAACGAGTGGGATAATTTTTTGAAATGAATTTCCCCAAAAAAAAATTGGTAAAGGTTACAATTTCAATTCCGGTAAAAATTTGGGGGCCCGAACCCCAACTTTTTTTCCCTTTTTCCTTTTTTCAATGTTCCAAATACTGATGCCTACCAATGTTCCCTAGTAGCGAAATAATGTCAGGGAATTTCAAAAATAGAAGGTCAACAAAAGTTGGGGGGGGGGGTAATTTAAGGAAATACTTTCAAAGTTTACATATAGGATAAATAATGGAGGATATTTAAAAGGAGTGGAGGAAAAATGTTGGGTAAGAAAACTGGGGAGAAAAAGGATGAGAACATGTGGGAAGACGAGTTACATGTCACACATGTCTCAATTGTGAAGGTATAGGACAAATAATGTCAGAAAGAGCAGTGTCCATTTAATAGTGAAATCTATAAGGAGATTGAATCAACTGTTCGATGAGTGGAGACTTGGAGAATTTAAGTAAAAGAGGATGAGAAAGCTTAAACCCAAGACTACAACTTTACAAGAGGTCTTTCTGGGTGTAACCTCCCCAGGATGCGATACAACCCCACCCCCCCTATATAAAGCAAGTAACTGGGGCTTGTGAGGAAGTTCTGAAAAGGACATCAGATCCCCCCCCCTTATAAACTTTTTAAGTGAAAGAAATATGCTTCTTCCAAGAAAAATTC
>JABUQX010092762.1:52500-57103 GCA_015478945.1 Trachelipus rathkii
CATACACAATCCTCTTCAGAACAAACTAACAGCTCTTTACTCTTATATTTTTTGTGATGGGGGAGAAAGAATTGCCAATGCCATCAGTGTATGGTCTGCTAGTCTTCGAGGCGACTAAGGGACAGTGGTAGTTGGGTTTTGGCTGCCCACTACCACTATCTCTTGCTAGGTATGCTATTGCAGCCTCGACATGATAGTGTCGCCGTAAGCGAAATTTGGCGCAATGTTTGATCGTTCGGGATACATGAATGTCGGAGGACAAAAGTCGAGGAGAGAAAGTGATGATGCATTTAAGAAGATAATTGATTTGCTTGCTGTGACTACAATAAAGATGAAAGGAAACGATGAAGATGAGTGGTGTGGTGTGAAATGCCTGTTGTGTTGTGTGTAAAAGGATGAGAGGGGAAGAGATGGAGTTGCGATTTTTTGAAAGTGGCATGTGGCACAAAGCTATGGTGGATTTTTTTTGTGTGAGTACTAGAATCTAATGGTTAAATTTAGAATTGAAAAGGTAAGGTTTGTATGGCTGTACATATGGTCTCTGAAGGTGACGTTTGAGGAGAGTGGACTTTCTGGTATAATAATCTGAATAATGTTTTTAGATGGGCTGGTGGAGCTTCAATTGTTATGTGTGACGATCTAAGTGGTTGATAAGTGCCAGAAAGGGATGGATTAACAGGTAATTTTGGGTGACGGGAGAAAATGAGAATGGTAAGGGAGGGTGATTGATTTTTGTGAGAAAAGAGGTATAAAAATTTGTGAATATTTTTTTTTAAAGACACGAGATCATAAGGTATCTAGAGTTGATGTAGGTAAAGATGGTATTAGAGTGAAAAGTATTAATTGATTTGTTGTGGTGAAGGAGTATTTGAGTATGTGATGATGTAAAATCAGTGAAGGGCTGGGGATGGTATTACGGATCATTGTATGTTTGTTTTAATGTACCTGATGGAAGGAAAGAGGTAGGAAGGTGTGGAAAAATTAAGAGTGAGAATTAAGTGAACAAGGTAATAAGGAAAGTATTTAATAGCACTTGAAAATAATCAGTTGAATGTGAAAAAGATAAACTGAACAATTAGACAAAAGAAGGAAATCATTTTTGTTAAGTAGTGAAGAGAAGTATATATTTGGTGCTAAAGTGGAAAGTAAGGAATTTTCAACGAGTGAATGGTTCCAAGAAAAGGGAAGTATAAAAGAAGGTGGTTGAAATGTAAAAAGCAAATGATGAGGTCTCAAAAGAAAGGTGTTTGAAATTATATAAATGAAGAAAAAAGGAATACTAAAAGGTGCATACGGAGAAGGAAAAACGAGGGACAAGAACAGCTTGAAAGAAGGATGAATAGGGACTTATAAGGAAATAGGAAGCTTTTCTGGAAGGAAAGCGAAAGTTAAGAATGAGAGTAAGGGGAATATTGCATAGAATAATAATAGGGATTGTGCTTCATAATGTGAATATGGATGTGAGAAGAGTGTGGAGGGAAGACTTCGAAAATCTGCATAACATTGATAGTAATGAATAGGTGATAGTGAATGCGTGTGGGTTTGATGGTGCAAGAAGAAAAATGTATTTTGGGGATGAGGTAATTAGCGAGAATGGTAAATATGTAGGCATAGATGAAATTACTAGTGAAATGATCAAGAATGGAGGCGAGATGGTGATTGAATGGATTTAGAAGTTGTGTAACAAAACGTTTATGGAGTGTATAGTTTCGAGAAATTAGAGGTGAGCAGTAATAGTACCCTTATATAAGGTTAAGGGGGGTTAAGGGGAACTATAGGGGAATTAGTTTATTATCGAGTGTTGTAGGAAAGAAATATGCTGGTATTTTGGTTGAAAGAGTACGTCGAGTGACTGAAGGACTGATTAGTGAAGAACAAGATGCATTTAGAAGTGTTAGAGGATGTGTGGATCAAATTTTTACATTGAAATCAAATGATTAAGAAAATGAGAGAAGAGGAATAAATTGTATTTAGGGCTTATGGATTTGCAACAGGCGTATGACAGGATTAATAGGAAAGCTCTATGGCAGAGTTTGTGATATATGGTGTGGTGGTGGTTTTCTAAATGGAATCAAATGGTATCGGCATTGAAAGCGTGAGTAGGATAAATAAGTCGAAAGTGAGATTGGTTTAATGTTAATAGCGGAGTGAGGCAGGGATGTGCTATGTCTAATTATTTATTCAATTTGTATATAGATGGGGTAACTATGAAAGAATTAGAGGTGGGGTGGCAGGGGGAGGTGTTAGAATGATGCAGAATGGAAGAGATTGGATGGTGCCCTGCTTATTGTATGCGGATGATTTGGTTTTGTGTGGAGAATTTGAGAGAGTTTTGGAGAGGATTTAGTAGGGGGTTTGGCAGGCGTGTGTAAAAGGGGTATGAAAGTAAATATACGGTAGATAATATTAAGGTTATGGTAGTGAGTGAGTAGAGTCCGAGGTGTGAAGTCATGTTAGATGGTGAGCAACCGGAACAAGTATCCGAGTTTAAATATTTAGGATATAAGTTGGATGAAAAGGGAACGGATGATGCAGAATGTAGATGGAAAGTTTTGAATGGTAGGAAGGTGGCTGGTTCAATAAAATCCTTGGTGACTGTGAAGGGATTAAGTCTGGAGTGCGCCAGGGTTTTGCATGAAGGTGTGTTATTACCTGTGTTAATGCATAATAGTGAAACTATGTTTTGGGAAAAGGGGTATAGATCTAAGGTACAGTGTTCAGATGAACAATTTTACGGGTGTTTTAGGCGTGAGAAGAATTGATAAAATGTTGCATGAAAGATTAGGGAGTTGTGTGGTGTGAAGAAATGCGTAAATGAAAGAATAAACGAGAATATATTGAGATGGTTTGGTCATATGGAAAGTCTGGAATATAGTCAGTTGGTTAAGCTGATGTATAAGGGTGAGTGTGCTGGGAATCAGACAGGACTGAGAGTACAGAAACAGTGGATGGATCACAGTAGGATCCCTGAAGAAGAGGAATGCGAGTTTGGCAGAGCAGAGAAAAGGGTCTATAGGCAGTGATGGCGGGTTTTGTCAAGGAGGAATGGTTGTGGGCCAGCACAAGTCATGAACACCCCAACATTGACGAAGTATACAAGTGATAGTCGTCGCAGTCTGTGAAACCTCAGAGTGGATTTTTTTCTGACGAGTTTTAACTTGGGGACTTTGTGGTATAAAGGAGACGATTAAAGGGGCTTTCCTTTCGACTTGCGTCTTGTTCTTCTACTACTTTTCACTTCCGGTGTTTAATACGCTCTGGGAAGTAAGAGGAGATATATAATAATATATATATTCATATTTATATATATATATACTATAAATATATATATTATATATACTACATATATATATATATAATATATAACCTAATTATATATATATATATTATAACCTATAATATATTATATATAATTAATATAAAAGGTAGCACCGAAAGCATCATGCATGTACTAAAAAACTAACAACAGCTACACGAAAATAAATATAATTTAATTAATCAGGAGATATTACCATGAAAAAAAAAAAATAACAAAAAAAACGCTTTTAAATATAAATTGATAGAATGATGAAAATACGGTTTTACGAGATTCGAATTAGCTGGGGTCTTTGCGTAGCTGGTCTGATTTCGAATAGTTGTATTACCACATTTTAATTAAAGAATACCCCCAAGGGTATACCGTACAGATGGGAAGATAGGTTTCTCGACCTACCGGGGGACGACGGGGACTTCGTCCCCTGTCCGCTCGAACCCTAAAAAAAGGAATATAGAAATAACTTTTTCTCTCAAAAAGCGGTAAAAATAAATAACTTATTTGGACTCTTGCCTGTGACTATGCAGGGATTAGTCATCAGCCTAGCCAAGCAAGATGTAACATTATCAATATTTAGGTGTTATTAATAATATTTTAGTAATAAAATATTTTTTTTAAAGTTCATCCCGATGAATTACTTGCTGATCAAAATGTTATTGTAATTTTCTGTAGATGTTATAGTTTTCTAATTACTCCTGAACTCTTCGGGATGCTGGCATATATATATACTATATATATATATTATATATATACCCTATATATATAATATACTTAATATACATATATATATATTATTATATATACTAATATAATATATATATTATATAATATATATATATATTATAATATATAATTATATTTATATTATATATACTTATATATATATATATATATATATATATATATAATATATATATATATTAGTGAGTCAATGAAATTTCACTTCTATACGTCATTGAAGTTCCTGGGAGTCACCTTTACAGTGAAGACATTTAAGGGCGCATTCAAAAGCCACCTACGCCACAGCGTTAGGAATAGAGACTTCCGCGAAGGTGGGGCGAGGGGGAATATCATGGATTATTCGATCTTTGCAAATAACAAATAAATAACAAGAAAAAAAACAAACAAAGACAAAAACAAAAAATAAAATAACGTAAATATATATAGTATATGTAAATATACAAAGTACATTATATTTATATATTATAATAATATATATAATATATATATATAACTTATAATATATCTATACCTTTATCTATATATATATATCCTATATACCT
Source organism: Trachelipus rathkii (assembly GCA_015478945.1). Lineage (NCBI taxonomy): Eukaryota > Metazoa > Arthropoda > Malacostraca > Isopoda > Trachelipodidae > Trachelipus > Trachelipus rathkii. Next base: position 57,097 of record JABUQX010092762.1, read on the forward strand.
ATATATA
>JABUQX010092763.1:0-20000 GCA_015478945.1 Trachelipus rathkii
TACGGGATACGGGATGATGTAGGTGGTGCCTTTCGGAGATCTATCAATTTTGTATGGCATCTTGGTATAAGATGCTGTTAATGTCTGAATTTATTATCCTGTACACTTTTTTTCTTTATATTTTATATTTTGTTCAATGCTTAGGATTCTTCGGTGGTGTTAGCAGCGAGGCTGCTTGAAAGATAATGAGTCGTTCACAATATATGATCTGCCGGCAACCGTTGCCGCTGGATGCATGAGCACGTCAAACGCCAATGCAAATATCCGCGTACTGGGGCCGTGAACGATGAAACCAGACTGTGATCTTTGAGCAGCGTGCGCAAAATAAACGCCGAGTCGCACCACGAATCTGGAGGACCTGAATTCGTTGCCGTATAATTATACTCATTTTCTCATACCAATATATGGAAGCACAAACAACCTTCACGCGGACAGCCACTCTTTGTTATCAGGGAGCCATAACGGAGAAAGAGCAATGCAGGAATACTCCTCCTCCTGTAGTAACTTTTTATTTTTCAAATTTTAATGTTGAGGGAGAGTTTTTAATGATGTTTTATAACTATTTTAGCTTTTACCTTTCTGAGGCCTGTTTAAATGAACATTTCCTTTATAAGATTTAAACAGACTTCACATACATAACCTGATGAATTTCTCATCCTCACTAATTAGTTTATGTTTTTTCAGATGGTTTCAACTTTTTAAATTTTTTATAAGAGGTAAATACTTTGCAACTAGAGCACTCATTATTCAGGTATATATGTACAGTTTCTATCTCATAGGGCAGAATGTTGGTGAGCAACACTCTGTGCGTTTTTTTGGGGGAAGTTCTCACATCAAATAACCGTGGGGATCGAAGTAACCTCTTTATACTCTTTTAAGAACTCTTCCTTTGAAGAGGAAAACATTTGAGCTGCCAACACATTCGGACTATGTCTCTTTCTGGCTAAACAACAGTAAATACTGTGTTTAAAGAAACACTTCGCATATTTGCTTTGATGAAAAATATCTGCGTTATGAAAAACACAGAGATATTTAGATGGTGAGAATAAACTGTGAACACTTCTGCTATTTCCAAATTCAATTTGTGTATTAAATCATCTAATACAATACTTTTGTGGCCTCTATGTATATTGTCCAGCGACCTAATATCGTATATGCCATCATGAAAATTGAATCACATCTTATATTCTTTAAATTTTTCCTGATAAACATTATAATACCATAACATATTATTTTTACAGGGGTTTGTTCAAAATCTCCATTTCCTTTAAAATATTTTAATAATAGAAAGGTTTTAATTAATAACTCAGTTTGACTCTGTTACAATAGACATGTAGCCGGACTTCGGAACGTAATTTTCTCCACATCCATACTCTTCGTCAAGATAAGATACCCAAATTCAAACGAGCCAATTGTGTTTCGTTGGCAAACCCAAAACCCTCACAACCCCTCGTTTTCGGCCAAACAACTCCTACCGATCACCGTCTGCCCGCCGACGTGCCACGTCTTAACAAAACCGGCATCAACCTGACAAAACAAACGCCTATACAACCGAAACTCAAAAGGCCTTTTATTCCACGAATTAAAATAAAAAGAAGAAATGAAATAAAATGGAAATAATATTGAAATGGAAGAAATATAATAATGGAGGAAATAGGAAGAGAAGATTTTACTGATGACATGGGAATAGGAAGGAGGAAAGAAAGGCAGTAAGAGAGTTAAAGCAGTAAAGAAAAAACAAAGGCATAATTAATCCCGGTGTTAGGTAATAACACTTATTGTTTTACCGCTTTAATTTTGTATGTAAAGAGCATGTTTTTAATAAATTAAAATAATCAGAAGTAAAAATATATGAGTTGAAGAAAATGAGTTAAAGAAAGAAACATGAGTTAAAAGAAAGAAGAAGAAAGTTAAAGCTATAAAACATGAGCGGAAGCAGTAAAGCAGAAAGTTAGCTTAAGTAAAGCAAAACAAAGGCATAATTAATTCTTATGTTTTTTTGCAAGTTGTAAGATTGTTTTAATTGCTTTACCGTTTTATGGTGATAAAGTGACATGTTTAGAATAAATGACTTTTAATATCACTTTTCGGGTAAAGAAACATGGAAGAAGATAACATTAGCTTTGTCATGAATGATGATTGGAAGAAAAACATGAGTTAAAGCAGTGAAGAAGAAAGTAGTAAAGCAAAATGAAAAGCATACTAATCCCCAGGCAAGTTAGGCACAACACCCCATTGCCTTTACCGCTTCATGGCAGCGTAAAGCATATGCTCTTTAACAAAATTTCGTACACCAGTAAAAAACGAACGACTCATAGCATATTTCCGGAAACGAAATTCTGGAATAGTTTACCGATACCACATTTTCGTTCACGCGGGAATTTTATACGTCTGCGGACGCACGCGGCGACGGTTACGGAAATATGCCTGCGGGTACCGCGGCGGCGTGAATATTGTGCCTGCATGTGAGGGAGATGTATTTTAATGGTTAAAAAAAGGTGAACGTTATTTCTTATTGACATCATAAAAAGTGGACTTAATTTTATGAAATTTTAATTGTTTAAATCTTATACAATTTCTTTTTTTTCCAATTTGCAGGAATATCATTTTAAATTGTTAAAATCAACAATTATTAAGCTAAATTATTTGATCAATTTCAGGGGGCGAAAAGGCTTGGAAAAAAAGTGGCACCCAGTTGGCACTATGTGGCACTCAGTTCTCACTCCCTTGGCACTATCCCCAGCACTCATGGCAATCACTTGGCACTCCTTTGCACTCATTGGCACTCACTTGGCACTCTCACCTGGCACTCACCTGGCACTCATCTAATACTCATAGAACACTAATAGAACATCACTAGATACTCCTTACGGTGATTGGGAAACCATCAAAGCCATCGGTTAGTGGGTCAAAATTGACCCATGGTATATGTAAGGTCAAAGGCGAAATATCATGGTCAAAACAAGGTAAAGACATCAAAACGTGGGCTAAGTCCCTAAAGGAAGGATTAAAATTACCGTGGGTCAAAATTGACTCACGGAAGACCAAAGGATTACGTGTTTAGGAGCAATGTATGGCGGAAATAACCCGCATCTATGGAGGAGTGGCGTCATAGTGAATGTATGGCGGGTAGTGGTAGGGGCGGTTCGGTGCGGTATGGATGTGACCGAAATATCATGGGTCGCAGCCTGCTAAGACATCAAAGGGCTAAGCCCCGGCAGGGTAAATGTCAGGGTAAAATCTAATCCGGCATGCAAAGGCCCATCGAAAACATCACGGCACGGGCAAACATCAAACCAAACAGTTCCGCCGGCAACACCACCGTAAGCAAAACCGAACTACGGTCTGGAAAAAACCAGGGCAAAAACAAAATAACACGCACAACCGCATCGGCCGACGTAACTGAGCGAGCGAACTCCTTCTGGCGGTTAACAAAATCAGGTTGCCGGGAAATTGGTTGCCAAAAATTAGGGTTGCCAAAAAATTAGGTTCTCAAAAAAAATTAGGGTTCTCAAAAAATTAGTTCTCAAAAAATTAGGGTTCTCAAAATACCGGTACGACTCCTATATATATATATATATATATATATCTATATAATTATATATATATATATATATATAATAATGATATATATAGACTATATATATATATATATAATATATAATATATTATTATATTTATATATATATATATATTATTATATATTATATTATATTTATCTATTATATTATAATATTGTATATATATTTATTAATATATCTATTATATAATATATTAATTATTATATATATAATATAATATTATTATATATATATTATATTATATATATATATTATATATATTTGTATGTATATATAAATTTGTTATGTATATATATATTCATATATATATTTATTAATATATTTATTATTATATATTATATATATATATTTATATTTATTTAATATATATTATATATATATATATATATATTATATTATATATATATTTATATATTTATAATATATTGTATGTATATATATATATATATTATATTATATACTATATATTATTATATATATATATATATATATATATTATATACTATTAATATATATATATTGTTATATATATATAAAAAATATATATATATAATATATATATATATATATATTATATATATATTATATACTTATTATATATATAGATTATTATATATATATATTATATATATATATATATTATATATAATATATATATATATTATATTATATATATATACTATATTATATAATATAATATATATATTTAATATATATAATTATATATATTATATATATATATATATATATATAATATATTATATTATATATTATATATATATATTATATATAATATATTGTTATAATATATATAATATTATATATATATATATATATATATATATATATATTAATATATATTATATATTATATATTATTGTATATATATATATATATATATATATATATATACTATATATATATTTATATATATTATATATATTATATATATTAATATATATATATAATATATATATTGTAATTTTTATACATATTTATATATATATTATATATATATATATATATAATATATATAATATATATATATATATATATATAAATATATATATATATATAATATAATATATATATTAATATATATATTATTAATATTATATATATATATATATATATATATATTTATATATATTATATATTATTTATATCTATTATTATATAATATTAATATAAACGGTATAATATATGCGAGGGAATTTAAGCTATTATCGCTTATATATATATTTAATTCTAATCAATGTATAAGTTGCTTTGAGGATGTAATTAATTAAGAACTTTTAAAACCTTTTTTAATTTTTAAAAACTTAAAAACTGTGATTAATTAGACGAGCTTTCGTTTAATAACTTTTCAAAGTCTATTATAAATTCCACAATCAGCAAAAACTTTTTAATATTTGAAATATGAATAATTATTGATCGGTTGGTTGGTCGAATAATAGACTTTTGTAGAAAGGTGAAAGTTTCATAAATTCATTTTGAATCGAGTCGATCCTGTACTCTCCAGAGCATCTATTATAATTGGGGAAATTGTAGAGACAAAAGGCTTCCGAGATTTTTCTTTTATTTGTATTTTGGATATTTCTAATGTTTGTCATATTATTGAGATTGATTTGGTGGTTTTTTGTTAATCTATGGTGTGTAAGAGCTGAATTTTCATAATGTGTACCGATCAATAAATTGTTGGTATTTTCTGCGTGTGAAGTCTATAGTTTCACCGTAATAGTTACTATTGCAAGTGTTGAAGGGGATTTTGTATAGACAGGGGGGATTGCTAGTTTTTGTTTTGGGGGGTTTTAACACTTTCTTGATTAGATATTGTTTGAAGGGATAAGACGTATGTGTTTGGGTAAAATGTTTTTATGGGATGTGTGTTAATGTGTGGTATGGGGAGGTGGGTTTTTTGTTGTATGTTGTCTTGAGTTGTGTTGAGTTTATAATATTTTTTCCTTGCTTTTATGTAGGTGTTGTTTATAATGTTAATAGGATATTTTAATTTTAAAAAAGTGTTTTTTATTAATTGTGTTTCTGTATGTGAGTGCAGGGGAGAGATTTTAAATGCACGGAGTATAGGGGATGAAAGTGTTACCTGTTTTGTGTGTAGTGTGTGAGCGGAAATACAATGTTGTAAGGAAGGATTGGATGTGGGTTTTCTGTAAACTGTGAAAGAGGGTTTAGTAGTATGGTCTGAAATTATAAGAGTATCTAGAAAAGGGATAGTATTGTGGTTAGAGGTTTCCATGGTGAATTGTATGTCAGTGTGTAGGGTGTTGATGTAGTTGAGGATGTGTGTGGGATCGACTCGATTCAAAACGAATTTATGAAACTTTCACCTTTCTACAAAAGTCTATTATTCGACCAACCAACCGATCAATAAATTATTCATATTTCAAATATTAAAAAGTTTTTGCTTTTATTGTGAATTTAGATAGACTTGAAAAAGGTTATTATAACGAAAGCTCGTCTAATGTAATCAGTTTTAATGTTTTTAAATAATTAAAAAGTGTTTTAAAATGTGTCTGTTGTAATATAATCCTCAAAGCAACTTAGGGTACATTGATTAAGAATAATATATATATATAAGCGATAACAGCTTAAATTCCCTCGCATATTATTGGAACCCGATATATATAGTTGCCATGGATTACCAACATCATATTTACGACAGATACAAAAATGCTCTGATAGCTACCAGTCTTAAAAAACAACAGTTATTATTTATAAAATGCTGTGCAAGAAACTTAGTGATCCCCAAGACCATGATTCCAAGAACAGTAGAAATTAACTCCTCAGATCCATTCCCCCAAATATTTAGACAAATACTTAAAGAAAAAACGGAAAAAATAGCACGAGAGATAAAATTTAAGTTTAAACAATCTACTAGGCTTTATCATCAGTTTCAGAATCATTGGTTTGCTTCGTACCCTTTGGCAGTTGAAGAATATTTGGAATTGATCAATAGAGCACAGAGAAAGAAGAAGCAGCCTTCTTGAAAGCTCAATCTTTAAAAAGAAAATTTAACTTAATCTACGCACAAAGTATTTGGCACGCTCAAGCAGACACAGCCGATATTTTGAACCTTTCTACATATAGATTAACATCTGATGAAACAGATTTACTCAGTTTCGGTTTGTCTTTTGCCCTTAAAGATAGAGACCCCTGGCCCCGTTGTGTACAAGATTTCGAAACTTGGCAGAAGACGGAAAGGAATCCTAAATGCAATACCGACTTACTTAAAGGAATAATTTTCACCACCGTTGCCATGGATACATCTTCCAGATTTCCAGAAAAATTCTACACTGCATTGAATCAACTAAAGAACAATAGAAACATTGTACTCTCCAGGGCAGACAAAGGTAGTAATATAGTTATTTTAAATAGTTCTGATTACATTACAAAATGCAAAACACTACTCAACACACCTACGTATGAACAACTGACAAAAAATCCCAACTCAACATCCCATTTAACTCTACTTTATCTACCATACTTAAAAACTATCCACATTTACAGAAACTAAAAGCATACATGACAAACATACCACAATTCTACGGAATACCAAAAACACATAAACAAAACACACCACTTCGTCCTATCATATGCAACACTAATAGTAATACTTATAAACTAGCACAATGGCTTTCAAAACACTAAAACTTCTTAGGCACAATTTCTACTCCACTAAAATCAGGGATTTTCATTAACAAGACATATCTCTCAACTAAACCCACTTTGTTTCGTTATGAGTTGTGTACTTTTCACCTTTGTCGTACTCATTTTTAGAGCATTTTAACAAAATACTAAATGAAATAATATACCTCACATAGCTTTTCTATTCTTAACAACTTATGCTACTACGTTACAAATAAAATTTCAGTTCGACAACTTTTTTAACAACAAACACGGATGAGTATGGATCCTTATCTCACATGCTCAGCAACATTTACATGGAGTTACTTGAAAATTAATTATTCTTCTCATAACTTTTCCGGATGCCGTGTGGCTTATGTATTTTGACGACGTTTCGCTGCGTACCTACGAACCAATACAAACATCCTCAACTCATAAACCTAACCCTGACATACAATACATGGAAACTCTACCCAATATATCCTTTTCTAGATACTCTTATTATTCAGAATGGCCTACTAACTTCTTTCAAGTTTCCAGAAAACCCATCAATCTTTCTACATACATTGTATTCCGTGCACACAAAACAAAAAACAGGTACATATTTCTCCTTACTTCCGCTAGCATTTTTAAATCTGCTCTCACTCTATGTCAATTCTTTAATACAGAAACACAATTAATAAAAAACACATATATTTTATTAATAATTAATAAATTATCCTATTATAACATTATAAACTCAAACTTTACAAAAAGCAATGAATAACACTTAGAATTAAATAACTCACCAATTTCAGATGAACATATAGAAAATAAAATACTAATCACCATCCATCTATATTTAACCTCAAATAAATCATTAAATACCTTTTGGTGTCAAAAATATTTATCAATCAAATCTTAATATACCCACAAATATAATAATAATAAGCTATATTATCCCTGTTATATATCATAATATTCTGAACCTGCAATAGTTATAATTATTATGTGATAACTATAGACTTAACAGCAGAGTATAAACTCCAATCACAATTATGACATCGATTATCCTTATGATAAATTTAGACTCTTTAACACATCATAGATTAAATAATAACATAAATTATATCTCTAATAATTGACAACCATTAGAATATCAATACATAAAGAAAATTTGGAGCCTTTTGTTCACTTTCATATAAATTTCCCCATTATTAATATGTATGCATATCTGTAGAGTGCATGATAGTTTGTGATTTAAACGATATTTTATATGATAATTTTCACTTCATTATCAAAAATGTTCTATTATTCGTACTCATCCAATACCGTGATATTCAATATTTATAATATTATCACTGTATTTATTAAAATATATATTACGTTTTAGAATTCATATATTGTGAATTTCAAGATTATGATCTTAAAGAAGGTTCCAGTACTTGTATTATTAGAATTATTATTATTAATTGATAATATCAGTTTTTTTATACTATTTTTTAATAATTAAAAGAGTTTTTAATAATAATGTGTTGTATTGTAATCATATATATCCTCAAGAAACTTAGGTATATTGATTAGAATATTTAATATATATTATTATTATTATTATATTAATATATATTATATATATATATATATATATATATAAAGAATCCCAAAAATGTTGATTTGTATTTTTATTAACACAAAATTACTTTTTTTTTATTCATATAATCATTTAATTATTATTATATATCATTATTAATAATTTTATAATTTATTATTAACAAAATAATATATTCATTTTATATTATATACCATACAACTATTCTTTAATTATACTTATAATATAAAATAATTAAATATCATTTTATTAAAACTTTTCATTTTTGGACCGAACATCTCATAGTTCATATTTATTATATATTAAATTAATTATATATGTAACAATATATATATAATTATTCTTATATGTTAGAGATTAGATTAATTTATAGTTATTTATAATCTTTTATACATTAATATTTAATTTACATTATTATGATTAATATTTAATAATTCACTAATTTAATTAATTTGAATTTATTTATATTATTTGTTTGTTATTATTACTAAATGTTTTTATTTATGGTCTTATATGTACGATGTTGTGTATTTATTGTGTGTGTAGTTGTAGTTGTGTAATTTATATTAAATATATTATTATAATTATTGATTATTATTTATTCACTCAAATTTCATACCAAAATTGTTTAAAATCAAATTAGTCGTTATTTGCCTTGAAATTTATGAATCTTCTTCATTAAGAACAAAATCTCACTAATTATTAAATCATTTATTCCGATTTGTTCCAAATAAAATAAGAAAATTACATATAACAATGTCTATCCTTTAACGGTTATAATATTTATTATTAGATTGTGTATTATGAAATATACAAAATTTCATATTTCAGATAGTTATATTACATTGATTTTTATAATTATATTATTATTATTATTATAATAAATATCTTAGTATGTCAAAACAGTTTTAAGACTACATTTAGAAATTATTTAAGGGACTGTAACTCGACAACTAATTTATAATGAAAGATGGAGTGTGAGCTCATTAAAAGGAAAAGAAACATATCTGTTAATAAACAATTTCTTTAAGTATTATTATTATTTGAAAGGGCTAAAATATGTCATATATTTAAAGTTTAATTAAAAATAGTTATATTGTCATTATCTTAAAACTATATTCAAATTATTACTCTTGTTGGAACTATTATTATTATCTAATAAGTGGTGATGTGCAATTTTCTTATAACTTTAGAATTATTAATTATTATGATTGTAAAGTTTTCTTAAAGTAGTGACTTATAATCACTTATAATTATTTATAATTATTTATAATTATTATTATTTATATATATATATTATTATTTAATTTCTATGTATTATATACCAAGACACTCTTACATTATTATTATTATTAATATTTATTTATTATTAATTTATATACTATTAAATTAATTATTATTATTATTATTATTTATTTAAATTAATTTAATTATGATTGTAAAATTTTAATGAATAAACATATTATATTATTCTATACTTTTTTTTTTTTTTTTTTAACTATTTATAAATTTATTAGTTCTTTTATTTCATTAATATATTATTTATATTACTACACCTTATTATGATTTTTTTCACGATTTATTTCTTTATTTTTAAATGACACTCTCTTTAATTAATATATATTAATTTAAAATTAATACTATATAATTTAATTAATGATTTATATTCATATTTATTTCTATTTCTTAATATTTGTAAAATTATTTTCATATCACTAATTAGTTATTTAAATTAATATATTTAATAATTTTTTAATAAAAGTATAAATTTTAATATTTTATAAATTTAATTAAAACTTTTAATAATATTACCATAATTATAATGTTTATTTTATATTTAAAACTTCACTGTATTTATTCTCTATTATTATTCAAATTATTAAAATCACTGAAGGTAACCTTTTAGTTTAATTTAGATTTTAGAGCACTGTTTTTTTATTTTATTTTGAAGGTTTTGCCGATTGACTGACGTAATAAAGAACGATCTGTCTTTTAGTCGCTTGATTATTGTATTAGATTTATCTTCTTTATTGATATGTTCTTCAAAACGCTATACAATTGTATTATTTTTATTTTAATGTATTCTTTATTCATTATTAGCATCATCCGTAGACTGTCATCTTGCTCACTGAGCTGGGTAACCAAAATCATATTGAATTTACTTTTTGTCCTTGGAATAATAAAACTATGTAGCACAGTTTAGTATTAATCAATACGTGACACCTGGAGAATTGAGACTATTTGTAACGTATGGCTGCTGAGCTTCCTCGTAGAAATATTGCCCTTTAATCAGTTTTTTATTCACATATACGAGGTCAAGGTCCTGGTTTGCTTCGCTTCCCTCCCGCCATTAATAAAGCAGCACAATTTACAATGCTCTATAAAATAATACTACTCTTTTGCGATCAACACAACTCAACCAATATCTCCTGAAGGATCATACCAACATCTCACCGGCCTTTTTTCCCGTTTTCCTGGGTAAATAAAAGTCCAACCGTATCCAAATTCAATTCATTTATTATAGTACTCGATTCATTTGATACCAGTTTAATAACATGTACAATGAGCGTTACGCCCATGTTAGCACAAAAAGTCATCATGAGCTTTACGCCCCGCGATAACTATATACTCCGCCTTCGTTCTCTCCTCCTCCGCACTCTCCACTGCCCTGATCGATGTGATGCTGGTAAGTCAATACTTGCTGCGCCCCTGAATTTTAACCCCTTCTCTTGTCTCTAACAATGCTTGCCGTTTCTTCAATCGTGTGATTACAAGGCAAAACCTCATGTCTCGGATCTGCCACGGGGCATTACGCGTGCGTCGGCGCATCCCCTCTCTCCCCTGGGGTTGTACCTTCTCTCCTTCATGTTGAGAGGGTGGTTCTCTCTGATGATGATACCTTTCTACCTCTGCTCGTGATAAGACCGTGTTACGCCAAGTGTAAATCATTCTATGGAAAAGACTCTCTCTCCATAGTGTGAGCCATACATGATAGAAAAAATGCAATCTTTCATTTAATACTCACAACTGCAACTATTTTACCCCCTCACAAATCAATCGCCCACCCACAAACGAAGGTTTTGGAATGCTTTTTATATTAACGCCTCGACTTGATGTGAGATGTGGCCGTTTCAAGTTTGCTAGACCATTTCGCATTGTCTCCTCCACCCAGGCGAAAGTTGTCGGCACGCACCTGCACAAACGACCTCCAGGCGGCGCCTCTAAGGCAACCCGATCGATATCATGGAGTTTTCGGAACTCTGTGGTCCTTGATTGAACTGCGCCGTATCTGTGGGGCCCACACCTCCCTCGAATAAATGCGGATGCCTCATTCCATCCGCAGCTTCATCTCAATGGTCGACTACCCGGTGAATGCTCGGGGGCACAGGGTAGAGTTGGTGGATCGAACGCACCTCTCCATCCTTGTGCGCATATGGGAGCGGCGTGAACTGTTTCCATTTGAAGGCTACAAGCTTGAATGCTAGTAGAGTTAAAGTGCGGTGGGAAAGCAGACAGAGTCTTTAAATTGCCGCCGTCAACAAAAGGTTGGCGTTATGATGTTGCTGCCGGCCCCAGGTACTTAAGCTGCTGTCTCCCCATAAAGAAGCGCACTTGGCGAATCCGGAGTTGTCTAGCTCATACTTTTCTTCACCAGTAAGCTGTTTTGCCTACTGAAGGGAACTTAAGCTCTGTCTCGTCGGTGTACATAAACCGTAAAACACACAACTTTAACACTGCTAATAAGATCTGAGGATGATTTAATGTAATTGCTGGGTAACTCCAAGTATGCTTCATTTGTTGTTAACTTACCCGGACGTGGCTGACAGTAGAAGTCTTCACAATAAATCTTTACAAGCCAAAAAAGTTGAAAATACGACAGAATAATATTAGAAAATTACCTTGGTGGCGTGCCAAGGCTGATATTGGATTAAGCCTCCCTGTAATAACGCGAGCACCTTTAAGTACTTTGTGAAACTAAATAGGCTTAATAAAATAATGACATTTCTTTAAGAGTATTCTAGAGAAGAATGCTTTAACTGAACCCAAGAGCGAACTAAAATTATGAGGTCTAATTGTTCCGGCCGTTAATACCTATAACTTAACATAAAAATCTTTAAGATGTATCCTAAAGATAATTTTTTGTATAATCATAAAAAAAAACATCTCATTTTACGAAACTTTTATAGATCGGCTTGCTGACTTGGTAAAAATGACTTAATAAAATAAAAAAAAAAAAATACTTAAAAGTTGTCTATGTAAAAGAAGACAAAACGTTCTGTCTCTTAATATAATCCCAATGTTCAGGATTATTCTATATAATATGTGATTGCGTCCTGCCCCGAGTTTAGTGTTGTCTAATAGAGTTATCCTGTGTAGGTTTTACATCTCTCCGGCAGCTAACACCTCCCTTCCCGAGGTCTTTTCTCCTCGCAGAAGTAGGCCCATAGTACGGCATCCTGATGGCTTCTCCTCCCGCAAAGAACGTGATACAGCGCGTCCCTTACCAAAGCTTCCCAATTGAGTGTATGTTACCCAGTATTATCTTTATCTTCTTGTTATAGATACTAGAAAGAAAGAGGACCAAACAGAAAAAACTCTCTGTCGGAAAACTAGTTCCTTTAACTTGCGGAACAAACTGAGATCTGCGCGAACCAGATACATTTAAGTTACTCTTTCCTCCCACTCTTGAACAAATTAAGTGAAAGAAAGATGGTCTCGCGGAGATCTGCGTCATCTTAGTGTTGTTCCAAATATCGGCTCATACCTCTTATACTAAACCTCTCCTCCCTCTATAATACTATTATTTGTGATTTAGTGTGTTCGCAATTTACTCTCAATTGATCGTTTCCGACACTTGTCATGATTATTTAATTAAGCTCTACTTTAAGTATTACTATCGCTCTGGTAATAGCTAATTAGTGAATGACTTGCTTTAATTCAGTGTGCAGCATGAGTCATTACTGCAATTCGGATGTGTGTAATGCAGATATTTGGAATAGTGTCGGTGGTGGTACTGTAAATTGGGTGTCTCGTAGTGTGTGTGTATCCTGCGTGTTGACTTGTAATTGTGATGTGCCTACTGTTGGTTTATGTCGTGTATGGCGTCATTGCGATGATAAATAGTAACTGTTATTGTTATATTGTTCATTACCTGTGAATTTCAATTATTGAGTCATTATGTAATTACTATTAGTGCTTCCCATTTCTCATATATTATTACTGCATCTTGGAATTCTATTATTTAATTATTATTTGCTCTCTGTTTTATAACTTTGTGCTATGATGAAGTTGTTTTCTGTGGCCCTGTTTATTTCGTTCTCATTACTCTCATTATTGCCATTGTAAAGTATTAATATATTTCCACGCAATACTGTCTTTGTCCCATTGATATTAATTATTCTTAAATCTCATTAGTGTGTGTTATTTTTAAAATTGATTATTTGGCGGATTGCATTATTATTATTAATTATTATTATTTTTACTAGATTGACTTAATTTCATTTATTTAGGTGATACTCCTTATTATTGATTTAAAGGTAAAACTTAATTCCACAGAATAGCGATTCTTAAATAATTGTGTTTAAGTGTTTTTTTTTTTTGGTGGGGTAAAAAAAAATTTTCAAGTTAATTCAATATTAAAGAAATAAAACAACTTCTTGACACTTGAAAGTACAACGCCTTGTAGCAGCGATCTTCACAAAGCTTGTGATGCCCTCCTGTGCATTGCCCCAGACACACACGTGTACTTACTCCACGCAGATGTACAGAGCAGAAAACAACGCTCCAGGGCCACCAAATCTAACACAACCATCACCTCACACAGACACACACTCACACACGCTACCACACACCCCCACCAGCAATGGAGGACATTGCCAACAAACTGAAAAGAAAGAAAACAAACACGGTCACACACAACCTCCTCACCGCCAACTCATTCATTCTTTATTGAAACAGAAACACATTACAATAGTTATATAATAAGAAATATTATATATTCTCCATTCGTAAAAATAAATTTTAGTAATATTAGAATATAATTCATAATATATTTCTTAGTCTATTAACATTCTATCTTATAATTTCTTAAATTATCCATGATAAATATATTATCTTTATCTTCTATACTCTCAGGGGACTTTTGCATTGAAACCTGCAAGAGACATCGCTCGGCTTTGCAATTAGCCCTTCTGAACACCAATTTTCTCTAGACACACTCGAATTTCGTTTTTATGGTATAGGAATATTTGTTGGAGTAATTCCTTTGTGTGATGAAGGGAATTGCATGTTGAGTCCTGTTTCCTATAATCACGCTCACACGATTTGTCAATATATATATTGTGATTACTTTGTGCTACTTCGTCATGAATGCTTTCTCAATACATTCTTGAACGATATCAATCAGCCATTCAATGGTTCTTCACACTGATATACAGCAGTGCAACATTAAATGTATATCATTATATCATATGAAGTAGTTTGATAATTAATCTTTCTTCTCTATATCTATTTATATATTATTATATATATATATATCTTATATATTATAAATATATATAATATAATTTATATACTACAGTTAAGTAGTATCTTAAGGCCTTATAAATGGTTGTAATATTCTACAAAAAGTTTGACTAAGCTGTATAAGAGCAATAAACCAATGAAATGATTTTTGTAACTCATATCGAGATCAAACACCAAAATTATAGTCTCTATATCTAATTTAAATTATGGCTCGATGCAAATATATTCTTATCTACGGCCCTGACTGATTTATTTGTTATTTTTTTTTTCTTAATTATGCTGTTATCCCTCTAATATAATCTCAATCTTTTTATTACAGTATGTTATCTTTATACACGATTATATCAATATATTATCATTTTCATTCATTTTTTTACTTTTATTTATTTAACTACAAACAACTTTTGCAGATATTAATACATATCTTTTAATTAGTGTTATAATTTAATTAATATTGTTAATATAATTATATATATAATTATTATAATTATTATTATTTATATTTATATAATTTTATAGTTATTTTTTAGTATTTTATTATTAATTTTAATCTATTGATTGTATAATTTATATAACTATATTATCTTGATAACCTTCGTACACGAAACGACCGAATTGGTAATCTCTCCGACGTGATTTGCTTCAGTGTTACAAATTTCGAAATACTTGGCGATTGACAGTGTTTATTTAAAAGTGAAATTGTGTTTTATACCTAATCATTTAAACCTTTAGAATCTATCTCATATACAATATATAAAAATAATAATTTGATATATTAGCATTTTAAAAGATTAGTCCAGATTCAAATATTTAATTCTAAAATATGTTTAGATAGATAATACTATTTTGTGTTTGGGACCATTTGTGAAAAAGATGAAAATTAGATAATAATAAAAGTTAGTTCTCTTTACATTCTAAAGGAGATAGCTCAAGTAAATAATTTTTGCAAGTCGTGAGCAGTTTTCTTGTTTGACGTAGATTTTACTATACAGTTTTAATCAGAGGTGTGAAGGAATACTCGATCAATTAGAGCGTACTGTGGCAAAGCAGAACACTTAGTATAAAAAATAAACAATTGTAGATGCAATAGATGGTGGTTGATGAGTTTAGAGGTGAATTGCATTCGTAGGCAAAGAATTAAACCTTTATATAGAATCGATAGATATGGACAGATAGAAGTTTCATTGGGAAAGTACTCCGAGGAGTAAACTAAATTCGAGACAGTATAACTAATTTTCAGTTTGGCATTTTTGCATATTCCTTAGACAGTTTTTGTTTAGTTACTTTGGAGCATAAGCTTTAAAATAATTTGAAATTGGATTCCAAAATGCATTAATGAATTTTTGGTTAAAAGTTGTTGATAGGAAAATAAATAGGTATATAGAGTTTACTAAGATTATGATGAACTCACTTCATTAGAAATAGTATTAATACTTAAATTCATTAAGTATACTGATCAGAAGTTTAAATATGGTGGATTGTATACATTATTCAACAAGATATCTTTTTCTTATGTTTATATTTGTCTTACGCTCGTATAAATTACTTATGATTATCGTGAAATGTGAGGTGATTATATAGTTATGATAATCGTATTATATTATTCGAAGAAGAGAAACAAAGAGAACGGCCTAATAAGAAAATATAGGTGTACGACATAAAAAGGATCGGGCGTTTTATTGTAATATTGTTTAAAAATTGTGTACTACATTAATATTTTATTTTATATATATGGAAAAATATATGGAAATATATAAGGGGTTTTTAAGATTAATAATTAAAATAGATTTTTGAACGAATAAAATAAAGTTTTATCGGGTGTATTTGAAGAGTGGCACCGATAGGATGTAAAATGTGACGAAGAAAGAGGGAGGGGAAGGCGGAGTAGGAATGAAAAAGAAAAAGTGTATGGTGTAAATTATATAATTGATAGAATGTAGGTTTTAACCTTTTATATTATATATTTTAATACCTTTTTTCTATACATTATTGGTGTTATTATGTGTGGGTATATTTGGTGCGGGGTGGAGTGAGGCATATTAGGTTGTATGGGTTAAAGTGTCGGTTTTGGGGAAAAGTCCCACAAAGCGTACAAAACTGATGAGTTTAATTATTGAAGAAAGGAAAGATGGGAGGAGAGAGGTATATCTAAAGGTTTTCACATTTTTTTGGTGAATATGGTATGCGTTGTCGATCGAAGAGGGGTAACGAGGTATTTGAAAGAGGGAGGAAAGTGGGTGTGTTTATCGTTTGTAAAAGAAAATAAAAAGGTAGGTATATGGTCTATGTGTGAGTTAATGAAACTAAAGATTCATCGGGACTGCGAGGCGATTTGCCTTTGGAAAAATTACAGTGGGTACTGAATATACAAGATTATTGGGATGAATTCGATAGATGAGTGAAAGGTGAGGCAGGGGTTGGGAATAAGTTTATTATTGAGAAAAGGGTGTGGGATAGGGTGAAGGTTATTGTTTAAGCTCTGGTGAGTTCGAGATATGTGGGGTAAAATGAAATTACGGTAGGGGGAGTATATGTGAGGTTTTTTTAATATGACTCTCATTAATCTAGTGAAATGGAGGAGGAGGAGGAGAAGAAAGAGAAGGATGGAAGAATTGTAGTGTTGGGAAAGTTTCGGTAAATGAATAATAATTTGATCTATTGGGGAGATTTGAATATTGCAGGTGGGAGGAGGATTGTTGGTAGGAAGAATAATAGGACTTATTTTGGGGTAAGGTGGATGAGGATGATTAATTGGAGAAAATTGTTTAGAGTTGTGTGTTGAAAGAAGAATTATTAGTGTGGGGAATACTTGGTTTACAATTAAAGTGATAAATTAAGTATACATTGTGGAAGTAGTGGATAACGGTATGGTGGAATGGTGAGTGTTATCTGGATTATGTTTGTGTAAATGGGGGATTGAGGTAGATCTAGATAGATTTAATTGTTTATTTAGAGGGCGGGAGGGGGGATAATTATCTGGATCATATTTGGATGGTTATTGGCTATGGTATATATAGTGGTGGGAGGAGAGGTGACGATGTTTAATGGAAGGGAGAGGATGAGATAGAGTCGTGGTGATAAGGTGGAAAAATTGGGAGGAGACGATGTGTTACATATGAGGGAGTTTAGGGAATAGTATGGAGGATATTGTGGAGACGTGAGAGGGCGGGATTGGGGAGGTGGGGGGAGTTGATGAGAATTATAATGAGGGCAGTATGTTGGAAATGAGGCCTAGAAGGTGTTATTGTAGTGGATAGTTAATAGGGTGGGTGCAAGAGAAGGAAGGGAGTGAATGCTGGATGAGGAGTTTGAAGGAAGGTTGGCATTAAAAGTAAAAAGGAGGTATATTGTGATGGGATTTGGGAGTAGGAGATGAGGAAAGCTGGGAGGAATTAGGGTTAGAGTGTAAGAGATTTGGGGGTGAGAGGACAAGAGAAATAGTGCAAAGATTGATGGTGTAGAAAAGTGATGGAAAATTTTGAATCGGGGAGAAATTTCTGTGGAAAGTATAAAGTTAATAAAAAAAAGGAAGAGGAAGGGGGGGGAGAAGATTAAGGGAGGAGATGGGGAGTGAATAGGAGGAGAGGGATAGGGTGAGGGAGAGGTGGGGGGAGTATTTTAGTGGATTTTTGAATGAAGTGGGTGGGGGAGGGGAGGAAGATTTGCAGGGTGATGGATGGGGAGTAGTGAATTGGGGAGGGAGGTGGAAGGGATGAAATTCGAATGGAGAGTAAATTTTGGTGCTTGAAATTAAGGAAAATAAAGGGAAGTCGCAGGTCTGGATGGTGTGAGAATAGGATATTTATAGTTATGATAGGGGGGTATAATGTGGGTGGAGGAATGCTGTATAAGGTTTATATAATATGTTGGAGGAGTGTGAGGTACAAGGATTTGTGGAGGATGTTGATTTTGGTTCTAGTATATTATCGTGGGAGGGGAAGGATGGAATGTGGGATTATAATTGATAGGTATATGTTCTTTTAAGTGTGGTTGAGATATGTGTAATGGGTAGATATCTGATTTTGGAGAGGTGGAGGTTTAAGGTGGGGATTGGGTGGTGAAGGAGATTTGGGGGGAAGAGGTGATGGTTGTTGACATTTGGAAATACATTACTCCTGCTTGTGAAGTTAATTGTATAGCGAGGAAAGGGAAATGTGATAATGGGTGTTTTTTAGATTTAGAGCGCATAATGATAGAGTGAAAGAGTGGATGTGAATTGGTGCGAGACAAATTTGGATGAAATTGTGGGTGGGGGTAAATTTTAGGTCATGGTTATTAGTTGTTTAATGACTTGTAGAATATGTAGGGTGCGTTTATTTAGGCAGGGGGAGTGAGATGTATATTGGGTGTGTGAGGATTGAGGCAGGGGTGTTAATTCGCGTGCTATTTTCATTGTTTATAGGTGTAGAGTGTTTGCCGCGGAAATGATTGTGAAGTGTGATTATGGTAGTAGTATTGGTGTATTGTGTGATATGATGGGATGTATAGAATGAGTAAGTGTATGAATTTGTATTGCGGACGAATATGCGATATATGTGGCAGTGATGAGCGGAAGGGTTGAGATATTTTTGGTAGATGGTATTTGAGAGATGATGTTGGACAAGGGCTTAAAATAAAATCGGTAAGAAAATATCAAATAAATGTAACTATTGCTATTGAGA